>JANHAO010018175.1:0-13698 GCA_026873985.1 Saraca asoca
TTAATTTTGAACAAAACTTTAATATTTAAAGAGACAAAAACTACCATATGCTCTTAGTGAATACAAAGGGGACCTACCATATTGTTTGCCAATAGGAGCTCAGAAGTTGCCAATTTTTTAATCTTTGATGCTTTTATCCTAGAAATGTGAATGATAGAATGTTACTTTATTCCAAGGATTTGTCACATAATGACTTGACAGGATCAATTCTAGAATTTTTGATAGAGTTTCTGAAGTTAAAATTCCTCTGAGTTTGAGGATTTGTTATTAGCTTGATAAGTTTCCAATTTAGTGTGGTTTGAGTTTGGAGAATATAACTTACAATGTGTTTGCAATAATCTATTAGGAAACAAACTTTCAAGAACAATCCCCAAGGCTCTCAAGGAAAAGTCTGATACAAATAATTTGCAACTGAGGTTTCACATTGTCTATTTTACAATCTTTAGTTCAGTTGTGACTTCTCTTTTCTTTCTTTTGTCTTTTTTTGTTGCAAAAAATGATTTACTGAGAGAATTTATAGCTGAGTACTCTACAGGATATAACTATCCCAAAAAGTAAAGCTGGTATATAAGAGTTGAAGAATAGGTCTTATGTACCACAGAACTGATTAATACTTGTAAACGACCTCTAATTTTTTCATTAAGGCCTATGCACCTAGAATGTCCATTGGCATTGCGGCTTTTTATATATTGTGATTCTTGTGAATGAGAAAAGGAAAGAGTATTTGAACAAAGCTATGATCACATTTTTAGTAATTTCTAGATTACTGGTCACATAATGAAAAGATTGTCATTTGTATATGATCACTAATATTGTGGCATTTGCCTTCTTCTTCAGTTTGGATGATAATCTTGATCTTCATATCACAGATTCATGTAACAAGCATAGCTTCATTATACCACTTGTTGCATCTATTTCAACTTTAATTCTTGTCCTTTCAATTTCTTTTGGAATTTGGATATTTAAGAGGAGGAAATGAGGTACTTAATTATATTTGTTAGAATTATAATAGAATCATTTCTGAGCCTTCTCTTAATAACTTAAACTTTTGCTGGAATTTGATATTGTATAAGAACCTCTTAGATAGCTATATCCATGCTTCAAACCCAAAGGGCTATCACGTGAAGGGGCATGTTATAGTAAAATTATTCTTGAACCTTCTCCTAATAGTTTAAAGTTTTAAAAATAACTTAGGTTTGATAATGTTCTTTAATTATACAATGAACTAATTATTGTTAATCTTAATTCTAATTGTCTTAACTATTGCAGTGGTATGTTTTAAACCTGAATTGAAGAAGGGTGGGATCATTGAAGTCAAAAAATCGATCATTTACCTACACTGAGGTTCTTAGTATTATTGACAACTTCAAAAATATCATTGGAGAAGGAGGACTTGGAAAGGGTTACCTTGGCATACTACAAGATCATAATCAAAGTTGCCGCGAAGTTGCTTTCACAATCATCAATTCAAGGCTATAAGGAGTTTTGATTAGAGGCTAGTGAAAAAATTAATTCATGAAGCATCCTCTGATGTTTCTTATTGATACTTGATAGAGTTGAAATTTGAAATGTAGGTGCAACTTCTAATGATAGTTCATTATAGGAATTTGGTGTCTCTCATTGGATACTATGTCTCCACATACAAAGTGCTACATTTTAGTTTCTTCTGCTTTTCACCTTATCATGTCTTAATGAAGTAGTCCAAGTCATGAATTACTAGAAAAGTTTCATTGAAACAAATAGGCTTTTGATTTATTCATTAATATTGTATAATCTCTTTTGGGTTTGACCCTTGATTATTTCAGGACGGACTATTTTATTTTAAAGATCAATTTTACTACATAACAAAGTAATTTGCGTGATAAGATTATAACTTCTCAACACCCATTGTGCATGTTGTACAAAAAAAATGTAAGAAACAAGCTTAGAACTTGAAAATTTTGATAAGATTTTTATAGTCACTAAATAAAGTGATTGTAAAACCTGTTCATTAGTTAGAGACCGAATTTGTGACCAAATTTGTGACTAAATATTTTTTAGAGCTTATTATTTTGCGACTAAATTAATGATTAAAAAATTCGATGGCAAAGCTCAGCAATCAAACTTGTCACTACATATTTTAGTTGCTAAGTTCTGCCACTGAATCAAGTTTGGTCACTGACTGCACTGCGACTAGGTGTTTAGCCACTCCTTTTTTTCAGTCGCTAATCAATCACTAAACCAATTTGTGACCAAAATTCTTGGTTTAGCAACCGAAATTTTTGGTCACTAAACTACCTTTTTTGGTAGTGATTCAGGGATCTCTGTAGGAGCAAATGCATCATGCAGTAACTCTAATATCATTGACATTACTTTATTAGTAATCCCATACAAGCACTTGATATGATAGAGTTTGACTAAAAAAGAGAGTTTCAAATACTTGGAGCACCTTTCATACAATTCCTGATTTTCATCTCTAACTAAATTATAAAATTTCCTAGTATGTTCAATCTGACCTGCATTTAGATTTAACTCCTCATCTTTAATTATTGGTTCTAGTGGTGTGGCAGGTTTATGAAAGTTATGTCTAGAGATCTCAAATGCATCATTTATCATTCATTAAATTGAATTCTCATGGGACTTTGATGTAGATGGTTGATTGCCATGATGCTCACTAGTTGAAGTGTTTATAACACTTGATTTCCCATGTCAAATTCACTTTGTATATCCAGCTAGAAATTTTTTCAATCTAAAGTGTTCATATACCTCATTTCTAGTCAACCATTGCGTAAATCTATAATTAGGATATGGACATTTTATTTTCCTTTCAATGGATCGATTTGAAAATGCAAAATCTAAAAAGGCCTCTAAACTTTTAGCATATTTAGCCATGTTTCTAGACAAAGTAATCCAAGATTTGTCCATTACCATGACTGGTACACTGCCTATTCAAGAATGAAAATTATAGAAGGAAACATAAATAACTTTGTTTCAACGAGATTAAAAAGGAAAGAGCGAAATGTCATAAAGCAACAAAGGAGATATGTCAAACATGTGTAATTTTGATTCTCAATAGATTTTGTTTCTTAACTTTCATGCCCACAAACCAAGAAGTAACTTATGCTTTGCCCTTGCAAATCAAAGCAAAAGTTAGAAAGAAAAAAAGTTAGGGGTTTGTGTAAAAGATAACCAAACAACCTATGTAAAATCTTAATGAACAAGGTTGGGTGATATTATGGTCAATATTATGCATTATTAACTCCATGTGCTTTAGGTTGCAAATTAATGGTCACTTTCTATTTATTATGTATATTAGTTAAAACCTCTTACAAATTATTCAAACTTCTCATTTCTTTCAAAAGTACATCAACCAGCAATTTTTTTATTATTATGCCATATAAAGTTCCTAAATTTTGAGTGATATAAATTATTAATAAATACTTGTTAAGTGATTAAAATAATACTTACTTATTAATTAATTAAAATAAATAATGTATCATGGTCCCAAGTAAGTTGACAGAGGCAACAAAAACAAAACTAGAGAAAAACATTTTCAAATAACACTCCTTACTCCTTGCATATTTGATTAGCAGACAAAATTGGAAAGGCTGAGAAAACATATTCGCTACAATTACCCAAAAAATGAAAACCATCTATTGATAAGATCTACAAACCCTTCGATGATCCTTATGATGGTTTTCTTGTTTGACTTTTACTTTTGGATACACTACAAATTCCAAAAAGAATATCAACACCCGTTTAAAATCAAACTATTTCAAATGAGCAGAAAGCAAGAAAAACCCAACTTGGTAGCCGAGTTGTTGAGTAATCAGAACACAAATGGTAAGGAACCAGTTCACGAATCTGAGGGAAGTTGCAATTTCCTTCACCCAGTTTGTCATTGCCAATTTATCCAATATTCCAAAGGCAAATGCTAGTTAAATTTTGTGAAATAGAGCAAGAAATTGAAGAAGGTTGAAGGGAAGGGAAAGAACAACAATAAGGTTTTCATTCATGGTAAAAACAATTCATGGGTTAAGTGAAAAAATTCAACCATTAGCGATGGTTCAATGCAATCACTAGGAAATAACAAATGCTTTGTGGTGGCTCAATATAATTACTGGGAAATAACAAGTGTTTAGCAGCAATTTAATATATCCGCCTTGAAATAACTGCTATTAATTTTTTTTTAAAACCATTCTGCCTAGTCTATTTAATGTGTTTTTAGTGGTGGTTTAAGTGAACTGCCACCTTTAAACCACCACTAAGAACCATTTCTATAGTAGTGGTAGGGGCCAGCCATTGTGCAGTTTGATGCTTTGTATATGAGCTATATGGAAGGAGTTGTTTGGGTATTGGAATCGTAATAGCGGTCGAAGTAAGTAAATTGCTTATTTATTGAAGTGTTTGAATACTTGTTAATTTTTACATGTGCTGAGATATGCATGGATAATTACAAATATATTGAATTGGAAAGAAAACAATAATAGGTTAATTGTGATCAGAGATTAAATGATGTTTCTATTTTTCTTTCTCTCTACTGGACATATGAGAACATTTAGAAATAGCTTGTGTAAGAAATCGGAAATGACTAGTTTTCTTTTAGTAACCCATGATAGAGGGTATATGTGTATGGAGACATGAACCTGTATTGCCAAATGATGTAGTTGATAGGTAGTATTAATTACGTAGGAATGGTGGAATGCTTGAGTTAGTCAAGAATTTTTTTTAGGTAATTAAGGAAGTGGAATTTTGGTTTAGTGATGGAAGCCTGGGCGTGGCCAAACTTTATTGCAAATGCTGAATGATGATTACTAGTCAAACTCTTTGTATTAAGAAGCTTATGTATTGTCTTGCTGAATAAGTCACTGCTATCATCTCTTGGTGTTCATTGTAGATGAAAAAAAAATGGTGTATATCAAGGATAATTAATCTAAATTTGGTTGCTACAAAAGGATGTACAAATTGATTTCACTAAGTAAATGGCAAGTTGACCCATGAAAGAAATGTTCCTTTAGGTTTGATGTTGATGGGGATTTAGTGAACTCCTATGATTAATTGGGGTTTTTGCTATAAGTAGGTTGAACCCGAATGTAGATTAGTTTATTTCTTGTACATCTTATAATTTAATGTTATTAAGGTTAATTTAGCAAGTTTTATTAAAAATCGTGTCAGTAGAAAAATATGTGATTGCAATTTTAAGTAAGTACAATTCGTGAAGTTAGTAAGTAAGGCTATGTTGGACTTTCATTCTTTGATACATTGTTTAGTATAATGCATAACCAATCAATATTGATGAGAAACTGTTATTATTAGCTAATGGATTGATAGAGATACGGACAATGAAATAAGATGAGAATAGGTTGGAGTTTGGTGAAAAAGCTTGAAATCATTTTTAATGTGAAGAATAAATCACATATGTAGTCTATTTGAAATTACATGTTGCATTTGAAATTCCCAGTGGAGCATGAACGATTAAATATGATCACGCCCTTGCTTTAGCTAGAATGGCATTCACCTTATATAGATTGTCACTTGGATTGTGAAATTGCATGTTTTGAGTGATTAGATAGCATAATAGCAGTATTGTTACATAATATTTGTTTGATTGGAAATGTCTCTAAGATAGATGGTGAATATTACACGCAATTTTTTTATTTTGAATTTACAAATCGGGTTGCAATGTTCATTTGTTCATGTATGAATGTATAGTGATCGTACATATATTTGTTTGGAAAGCCATTGGAAAAAAAAATGGAATTGTGTGTGGTTTGATTAATTAGGGAATAGAGCGGTATCATTGCTTGAATGTGTGTGATTTCAAAAATGTGGATCCTTGATAAGTTCCTTCAAGTAGCCTACAAATGCAATTGAAATTATATATGGCCATCAATGTGTTGGAGAAACAAGGGGGAGAATAATGTGATAGGGAGATAAGGTGATATGAAGAGGAATGGAAAAAAAAATACTTGAAATGGTAAGTTCCTTGAAGAACAATGTCTTGGATCCCAAAGTGAATTGATCAAAAAAGTGCAAATTGTCTTATGAATACTTTTTGAGTTTGAGTTTGAGTTTGATAGTTATTCATATATTGTTTTCATAATAGATGATAGAATGTCTCTGTTTGCGGTAGATCAACAGTAAGCTATTTTTTGATGATTAATTGTGATTATGAAAGTGATATTTTTTTTATATGTTGAACACACTTTTAGGCTTTAAATTGTCTATGATTAGAAATTGCCAATGTGAAAGTTCTCCCCATTGATGGTGCTAAATGGTTGAGGACCATTTACAGATAGTAAATAGCGAGTTTTATTGTACGCACCAATATGCCCATTAATAGTTATTTGTACTATGATTTCATATTGAAATTAATTGTAAATTGTTACATTGTATTAAGATTGTATTTGACTTGAATAAGGTTCAAGGTAAGTGATTTACTTGTTAGGTTTCATTGAAAATCATTACGTTTTCTTGGAAAAAAAAAGTTAATTTCAGAATTATTGGGCATCATGGAGATTGCAGGACGAAAACTAAAAGTGTGAAACTGGGATATTCAATTGACAGTAATGTTGTCTGCATGTGCACGTATAAAGTCATTTTTGGGTTTGTTGTATTTACTTTTGTGTCCTATACATTTGTGAGAACCTCTGAATTGTTTATAGACTGTTAGAAAAGCATGTGACCCTAGAAACGTCTAACAAGCAAGGGGAACTCTGTCAAACTTTTTATATAACATCCCTAATCAGTTTATATAAAGTGTTGGAAGTTTGCGGTAACCCTGTTTTGTTTTCCTAATTTTTTTAAAAAAGATGAACTCTGTTTTTATGATATAATTTTGTCAAGTAATGTTCATGACATTGGAAAAATTTGTAAGAAGTTATCTCCAGGTGACTACCTATGCCGGTCATGTTCCTAAATTTGGGGCATGACAAATTCTTAAGAAAAAATGATATGATTTTGATTTTATGCTTCTTGTTTGGTTATCAACAAGGAAATGCAATGCATCATAGTTTATCACTAATTGGAGAAGCAAGCTTGCTATGAAATTCACTCACCATGGTCATCCTTTGAGATATGATACTATGGACTAATTTTTTAGTTATACCTTACTACTTGTTGTTTAGTTTATTGCAAGTAGGTAAGTTCTCATGTAAATTTGTATTTCCAGCTCTATCATTATTTTAATCAGCAACAAAAAAACAAATATTATCATCTAAAAATTTGTACAATGTGGTAGTATCCACGGCACAAATGAAGTGGATCCACTTTTATTTATTACCTCAGCGTGCCACCCACATACTCTTCCAGGATTAGCATGTATTTGTAGTAGTTAGATTGTAAGAGAATATCTCCGGAGGATTAAGGATTCGTCAGCATCTTTAGAGTAGAAAATGATGGCTCTGGGATATGAAACAAGAATGCATATGATATAGAGATATTAACATCCTATTTGACGAGTGACTAATTCTTAATCGTGCAGGCTATCAACCATATCTTCTACATTGATCTTTTTCTTTACTTAACAAACATATTCAAATTTTATTTCTTCTAAAAGTAAATTTAACAATACAAAAAAAGAGAATTCACACTATATATATACATCCAACTCCTTCGTGATACAACAAAGAAGCTAAATAATTAATAAAATAAATTTCAATTGAAAAAAAAGAATTAATAAATAAAGAAATTAAAGAAATCTGGGATAGTGAAGGAGAATAGAAGGCAACAGCACATTATTCATGTTTCCCATCAAGAATATCGGATTCGTCCATAGGCTACAAAAATATTCTTGTATTAACTTTATTTATCGATAAACGTAAGTTTTATACGTATTATTCTTTTCTTTTAATAAATTTAACGTGAAGAAAATGTAATCTGTAACGTATGGGTTCAATATTTCATAACTAATTTTTTTTAGTTGAGGGATCTAATTAAATAATAATGATTTTATATTAAGGTTGAAACTGCAGACATATATATATATATATATATATATTTCATTGTAGTAGGATTATTTTTTGACCTAAAAAATTTAAAAACACATATTCGTTCTGCTATTATTGTGATGTTGAACACGCACTTTTCTTTTAATGCATATCATGACTTAATTTTTATAAAACTAAGTGATGTTGAAAATATTCAAAATCTCATTGAAGAGTTCAAATTGACCCAAGACTTGACCATGTCAACCGTGTAAAATGTTTTATGTAACTTTAGTGAACTTGCCCTCCACACTATGCCAACAACTTGTCTCTGACAATTTCTTACAACATCTCTACCAAATCACCAATTAAATTATATACATGAGACCTCAATTCAATTTGCAAGTAATTATTATAATACTTTATTGCAAGCTTTGTGAAATAAATTTCTCATTCGGTTTTTCAATAAAAAACTTAATTTCGTATGGATTTTTTTTTAGCCAAAAAGGCAACTTCTTGATAATTTGACATTTTCTGTTTTGTTTGAGGCATCAAGGCTTAATTTTGTTGGTTCCAAGTGCTGCTTCCCGTGGATGGAAAATGTCAAATTCACTTTTTTAATTTTTACACTCGTAAATTCTTTATAATATCATTTTTAAAATTTCTTTTTTCTAAAAATAAAAAGTATTAACTATTATCATTGATGTTTCTCTTGATATTATCGTATGAAAACTTCTTTATTGCAGAATATACAACTTAGTCATGCCCACAGAGTAAATTTATCATGGTAGATTGCAACAAAGCACTAGCATTTTCAATCTTTTACTTATTTATTCGTTAGAAAGTGATATCCTCATGTATTTGTCAAGTGAGGTCTACCATGAAATAGTAACTTGATATCACTAAATCAATTATTTTGATAGTCACATTTTTTTCAATAATAATAAACATTATAAATATTCATTATTTAAAAAACATAACAAATTACATTCATCTCTTCTGAGGTTTAGTTTAATTATATTTATATTTTTTATTTTAAGAAATATATAGTAATATGATAAATTATATTTATATCCCTGAGATTTAGTCTAATTACACTTATATTTTTCTATTTTTAGAAATATACCCCTATCTCTTTTATTTTTTTTCTTACAACAAAGGAGGTAAGTGTATGTTTAAATATAAGAAAAATAGAAGTGAATGTATATGAAAAATGGATGTCAATGTATGCATCTAAAAAATAAAAGGGTGCAAGCATAATTAGACTAAACCTCAAGGAAGTATAGTGTAATTTGCCCCTCCTAATGTTTAGTGTAATTAGAATTATATCCTTCTAATTAATTTCAGAAAATATACACTAATAGGACAAATTATATTTGCCTCTCCTGAAATTTAGTCTAATTACATATACACCATTTTATTTTTAGAAATATACACTAGATGTATTAAAATGAGTTGGGTCTAATGAGTTGGCCTAGGACTGAGATTGGCACAAAAAATAATAATAGTGATCTAACTTAATAAGGGACTGATTTGAAATAACTTAACCCGACAAGTGTTTCAGACCGATAAGTGTTAACCCCTCGGGTTATTGGATTAGCCCATTAGCTTAGTAATATATAACAACAAATATATGTTTAATTGATTGTGTGTGTATGTGTGTGATGCATGCCTATATGAATATATTAAAATTAAAATTTTAATAAATTTAAAATTTTATATTAATATATATAAATATATGAAAATTATGTTAAATACATTTTAATGTTAAAATTAATGATTTCATATTTTTATTATTGTCAATATATATTACACAAATTTATTAAAATAAATAATTATATTTAATTTTAATAAAATTCAATAAATAAAATTGAGTGAGAAAATTATTACAAAATTAAAAACCAGCATAATAATAATTATGCAAAGTAATTATTATAAATAAATAATATGTAAAATAAAATAATTAATTACTAATATTCCAAAATAACAAATTAGGAATTAAGAAAAGGTTCTAGAAAAAAAAAAGAAATTGGAAAGGTTGTCTAAAACTAAAACTAAGGGAATGAATAAAAAAAGAAAGAAACTAAGGGGATGTAAAAAAAAGAAAGAAAGAAGGAAAGAAAGGATGAAAACTTTTGAAAAATTGAAAGCTAGTTGCTAGCCTTTGCAGCTTGACAGAGCTTGTTTAGCCTTGCACATAGGACATGGAGTCTGGGAATTGGGAAAGCTTGCTAGCCTTTGAACCACAACACTTTACTTTTTATTTTTTAAATATTTTTATTTTTCTATAAATAATCTCTCCAATTAAACTAAATTTACACCACTTATATTCTCTAAAATTTTTATTACATTTTCATTTCTCTACAGTGTCCAACTTAGTGAAAAATTGAAGGTGGTACATGAAATTTTAAATTGTTTAATTTTTCACTCCAAAGGAAATACATTGGTTAAACTCTTCAACTTTCTCTACTTATATTTTTATAATTATTATTTAGTTTTATATTCTTTAATTTTTAAAGTATTATTATAAATTTAATAGTTTTCATTCTTATTAATTTCTATATTAGTAATATCTTTTTCTTAGTATTATTAAGTTGTAACTGTGAATTTAAATGATTGCAATGATATGCAAAAGTTTTTGGATAACCGAGATTTTTTAGAAAATATAGCTATCTATTTTTTAAATAATGATTTTATAAATACTTCTTCGAGTGCACCCGGATTTGCATCCACTCCTCTTCCTCCTCCACATCCCTCATCTTCAAGACGTGCTTGTGGCTACTGTTTTGAGATTGCTATTAATTAATACTTAACAAAATAAAATAAATATTTTAGAAATATTCATTATTTATATGTTATAGTTGCAATTATGGATCCTAGACTTAAACAAGAAGGAATGAAAAAAGTATTAATTAGATATAATGCAAATATTCAATATGAATTTGATATAGAGTTATACATGTAAAATGTAAAAAATTTATTGCAAGAGATTTTTAATATCTACAGTCGTAAATTTAACTCCTCACATTCATTCATGCGTTCTTCATTTTCTTCAAGAACATCTATCTTATATCATGAAAAATATAATAACTTTTTAGTTGCAATCAATTATAGCTCATTAATCAACAATGAGCTTAGTTTTACTTATTTAACCTATTTTAACTAATATGTCAAATTTTGATATTTCATAATGCTAGAAAGTACAAAGGACATAATATCTTGTACTTTTTCTTATGAGTCATAATATATCAACCCCTCCAATGTCCTCAATGACATCGGAAAATGTAGTTTTTTTGCAAATGAATTTTGGATGACATGCGTCTATTAATGAGCCATAAAAACTTAGAGATGACTGATTGTTTAAAGGATTAGTAAATTTGAGAGAAAATGAATCATCATCGGGTGAAGGATATGAAAATTAGAAACAAGGATATATTTATAAATTATAAAGTTAATTAGCAAAATATTTGTACCTATTTTACCTATAAATACTGAGAATTTTCTAAACTAGGTCATGTGGTTTTGACCCCTATACATGGGGTTTTCCATAAAAAAAAATCAATGTGTCTTGATTTTTTTTTACTATTTTAAATTTAACGTCCTGTTATTCTTCAATTATTAAAAATAAAAATGGTATATATGATTATGATTTAAATTAATGAAAATAAATTAATTTTTTAATTATTAAATAATAATAACTACCACATAACATTTTACAATTGTAAACCTTTGCTAATATGAGAACTTATGATGAAATCATAAATTGACTCAAATAAATCTTATGCAAATAAAGGAATTTTTTTTTAAATATGAATCCATTTACAAATTAAGTTAATCCCACCGCTCTATATGAGTTCAAAAAATTTGAAAAGTCATCTTCCTTTCTTCCATGATGAGCACATTTTCTTTTATAGTTAATTTGTTTTTATCCTTTCTCCCATGAACCATGATGAGCACCCTTTCTTTTTAATATTAAATCATATTTTTTATACTATTGGAACTTCACTTTTTTATGCTACTAGAAATCTAGATTTAGAATGTTGCCTCTTTCACGTTAACTAAAAAAAGTAAAGAAATTATGTTTAAAAATAAAGAATAATAATAATAATAGCAACAACATTAGCAGTAGTAGTAGTAGTAGTAACAACAGCAGTAGTGGCGATGGCAGTAGTAGCAGCACAATAGTAGCAACAGTAGTAGTAATAGTAATGAAATCAATATATAGTAGTGTGAAATAATAATACTAATTGATTTCAATTAATTAGTGATGTAAAATCAATATTTAAAATGTATGGGTTGTAAACTCCATTTGGGATCAACTAGTAAATGTCAACCTAAGACTAAGACTAGTAATGAAGCAACCCGGCTTGGTGAAAAACTTTAACTAAAAAATAAATAAATTATATTTGAAACAACAACAACAACAACAACAATAACAACAACAATAATAATAATAATAACAACAACAACAACAACAACAGCAATAGTAGCGCTATAGCAGCAACAATAATAGTAGTGAAATCAATATTTAGTGATGTGAAATAATAATATTAATTGATTTTAATTAATTCATGATGTAAACTCAATATTTAAAATGTAATAGGTTGTAGAATCCGCTCAGGATTGCCTGGTAAATGTTGACGTAGGATGGGACTTATACTGTAACAACTTGATCTGGTGAAAAACTTGCCTAAGCTGGAACTGGTTTAGCATACAATTTTTGCTTGTTGGGCCAACATGGTAAGGCTTGTTAGCTAATTTTGATCGGTCTAATATACACTCATCTCTTTTTTTATTATTATTATTTTTTGCAACAAGGGAGATAAGTGTGTGTTTAAATACAAGAAAAAAGGAGGTGAATATATATGAAAACAAAAGATCGGTTTGTATTTCTAAAAAAATAGAAAGATGTAAGTGTAATTATACTAAATCTCAAAGAAGCAATGTGTAACTTGCCCTAAAAATATTGTGCAATAGTAATGTAAAAAAATACATATAATAAGCCTTTCACTTCAAGGATAATATTTACTTATTTCAGACAAGGTTGCAACAAATAATCTAATTATGAATTTAACATAGAAAAGAAAACTTCTTGCACAAAGCCTCCTCTTATGTTACGACCAGATAGAGACTTCTTAACATAATCTTTTAAGAAAAGAGTGAAATAAGAAAATGACAAAAAGATAATAGTTAAGCTTAGATGCACAACTTCTCTTCTTTTGGATTAGATCACTACAAAAAAAGGCATTTTCAATCGCTAAACCATGAATTTTAGTCGCAGACTAGTTTAGCAACCGAATAGCCACCGAAAAAAAGGAGTGGCTATACACCGAGTAACAGTGCAGTCAACAAACAAACTTGATTCAGTGGCAGAACTTAGCAGCTGAAATATGTAGTGACAAGTTTGATCGCTGAGCTTCTCCAAATTTGGTCACCATTTGACTGTTGCCACCAAAATTTTTAGTCACTAATTTGGCCACAAAATTAGTTAAATCTTTAAAAAAAATTATCAAATTTTTCGATGGCAATTTAGTTGTTGTGTAATTGCCACCAAAATTTTCAATCACTAATTCAATTGCAAAATTAGTAAAATCTAACAAAAATTTAGTCTCTAGCCAGTGAGTAGTTTTTGTAAGCACTTTAATTAGTGACTATTTCGATCACTGACACCTAATTGTCACATAAAAATGCTATAAATGCAATCCAATTCTATCCAATACAATCTAAAACCCATTCAATTCTAGTGTATAATAAAATCAATCAATTAAACATTAAAAGTAAATTTAATGCATAA
>JANHAO010018176.1:0-13695 GCA_026873985.1 Saraca asoca
ATTAAGTTTGAGTTTTTACAATATTATAGTATAATAATTGAGCTCTAGTTGCATAACCAAACTCCAACAAACCTTGTGCGGAAGAAATATTTGTATACTCCAACTGTAGTCAAGACTAAAGAGATATACGCATTCAAATCCCTTATATTGAACTCAGATACTGTGAGTTCAACCGCAACTCCAACTGCTCACACTTTAGAAATGCACACCATACCAAACGCAAAAGCCACTTATGTTCATAATACAGAAAAAAAACTCTTATATTTAAATAAAAAAAGAAATAAACAATATCACAACAATTAATGCAAATAATATCCGCATAAAACAAATAAATGCCCTATTAAATGCATCTAAAGTCCTTAATTACACTCCCCTATGAAACTAGAGAGAAAAATCCGCCAATACAAAAATAAAGAACTTTGGGCGGGAGTGACAGAAGTGCCTGGACACCAGCCTCTACCTATACTAGCCAATTATCACCTTGTGATATGGCTTCTTTAACAAAAACCCCTTCTGTTGATGAAACTTGAGGGGTAAAAAATAATTAACCCAGACAACACACCAATATCAGAAGCCTGGGTCGATGAGAATGTACTGTACACGAACAACATAATAAGATAATATGCACAGCTTTGAGCACCTACATTTTTATGCAATGCCCGGGAGATGGCCATAAGAAGATGGAGGAGGATCAGAGTCAATAATCAGTGATTATTTTGCATCACTCTGATCGTGCTAGTAAGAACCCAAATCCTGAATTCTCACGTATAAATGGGGGAGGATCCACATCGGCCACATCAACTTGTTGCATTGATTTGGAAATGTCATCCACCGAGAATGGGATGCTGCATTCACCAATGAAGAGCAGATGCAAAGGGCTAAGACCAAGATAGGCAATGGAATTTAAGTTGTTTACTGAAGAAGTTTGTATAGTACCTTGAGTCATCGTCTAATAGGAATGAATTGCTGACACTGACAACATTGTTAGAGTCCTCGGTCATCATAACTCTCATGCTTGATATAACCTATAAAATCAGAGAGTTCCACTTTAGGGTTTGCACAAGAGATGCACATATTGATTCACAGAGCTCTTGTAAGTACAATAAACGTATTACTATTTATTAAATTTCAACATTAACTTACATCTGAAGACACGCTGTGAGTGCCATACTTGTCATCCCAGTACATTGTGCTGATCCTGTATAACTGTTGTATACTGAGAACCTGCAGTGCCAACCATTGTACTTCAGAAGACAATTAAAGAGGAGGTGATGCAATGGATGGTTAATAGAAAAAAAATAAGGTACTCACAGGGCAAAGCTCCTTTGTTATTTCATTCAAGGTCTTCTTGGGTTTTTGATGTATCACCTGAGATATAAGAATGCCAAGTTAGTTGACTGTGTGATGAGCATCAATAGACTTTAAATTTCTATAAAAATGAATCTTACAAGGAATCCAACAGCCTGCCTAATATGCTTCAGTTCATCCCAAGCCGAACCAGCATACTGCACAAAACAGACCTTAGGTGAAGACACATATAATATGATGGAATAAGTTCCACCAACAAATAAAAAAGATGACAAGGTAAAAGGTCTCGAAGGTTTCTTCATACTCACCTCCTCTGTTGCCTCAATGCACCACTGTTCTAATTCAGCCAATCCTGTCTTTACATACTCCCCATTGCTGAATGAACAGCACTCACGACGCAACAGAAGACTGGTAACATTAAATCCATCAAAATGGCTGCGTTCTAGTTGCAGCAATATAGCATGAAATATAGGTGCATTCTAGTTGCGGCAATATAGCATGAAATATAGGTTAAAAAGTTACAGGGAAAAGAGAAAGGCTACCTGTTGAATAATTGAACATTGATGAATGAGAATGTTTGGGTGAATACTTTTCGGACTAAGAAAGGGGGCACCTGTTAAGCCAAAATTATTAGATATTTACATTATGATCATGCTCATGCATCAAGGGAAGTGCACTGCATGAAACTTTAGAACTCACATAGTTTGCTTTCATTATTTTCAGATGATTTCTTAGGCATTTCACAATACTTTGCCAGTGAGCAATTAATGCTTGCTGAGCAACTGCATTAGCATGTGAGCGTCCTTTCACCAAACTCTGACGTGAGTTCCTTGGAGCCTGCAGTTGTTTTGCAGATAAGAAAAGACTGATAAACAAACAAAGCCCATAGAATTGTGCTTGTCAATTGCAAAGCAGACTTTTGTCAGCATATGTTAATGTGATAACTTGCATAGACAAAAAACTCGTAGGAGCCTAGTAGTGTGATTCAGTGATTACTCAAAAACATTCCTCGTTTTTTTTTGTGTCAAAAGAAAAAGGTTAGGTGTAATCACAAAAATGTGAATTTTTCATCTTTCAATTTCCTTTTTCTGGGTTTGAGACCCTATAAACAGTAGTTATTTTGTCAAAGTTGGATAGTATGTTTGGCATAGCTATTAAAAAACTAATATATAAACAAACAGAGGATACTCAGTCATAACCTACAAGTGATGTCAATCACTATAACACTAAGTACCGCAGAAAAATACTCACACTTTGTTGATTTTATCAAACCATTCATAATAAGAAAACTAGGAAAACTTACCTGGATACACAATCCTAATACTGGAGATATCTCCTTCTTTACGTTGTCTCTTATTGTTCCATATATTTTTTCAAGGAAGGCAGTAAGCTGCTGCTTAAATAGCAGTGCTGGATATTTTGCCTCAACTTGCCGTAATTCATCCAGTCTACCAAGCCCTCTACCATTTAGAAACGAGAATCCAGCACTTTGAGGAGATGCCCTTAGTCCCTAGAGTCACAGCAAGGACAGCAGATTTATGGGAAGGATAAATAATATCTGGAAGAAAATACTGAAAAAACTTCCAGAGAGAACATGTGGTAGTGCCATACTTGAGACATTCGACCAAACAGAGAAGCTGATGTTGTTCTGCGCCGTTGTGGAGTCAAGCTAGCTGCTCCACTTGCTTTGAGAGTGCGTTGGAGCAGCAACAATAAGGTGGATGTATTAGACAACCAATACGCCAATACATCAGTATTATCTTGAACCTTCAATAGTGCAGAAGTCATTATTTATTAGTAAAAAATCAGTTATAGTACCAAACTTCATACAAATAATTTTTAATGCAAAATCAATTCATGGTAAAACACTACTAATCCCCAGAAGGTTAAGTTACCTCCACAGCTGAAGCAATTGTTTGAATGAGACGATCAAAAACACTTGTTCTTTCAACTTCAAATGACCTCCAATGGAGAAGGCATTTATATATAAGACAGGCAGCAACAGGTTTGCCCCCAGAAAATCCTAAGTCTTGTGATATGCACTTGATCAACATGTCCTGGTTTTCCTGAACCAGAGAGAAACTGGAGAGTAAGCAGGAGAAAAAGGATGGAAATTGCAAAAATGATATAAGGTAAAAATCACAGATCCAAACCAACTAACAACTCACTTGCTGCTTGTCGTTTAGAGATTTTTGTGGTTTTCCCTCAGATTCAGGCTCACGTATAGCAAGAGTCATATCCTAAAAAGACAGAGAAGGAAAGTTTTTTACAAACTGAACATCTTACATTGCTAAAAATATTGCTGATATATCTAACTAAAAGCAACAGTCATTTTCTTACTGATGCAGTTTTAGCTTCACCGTTAAAACCATTCCCATATGCTGGTGTCCTCTGCAGTTCGTGCACAAAATCTCACTGTAAATATCTACTCATGAATCACAGTGCTGAGTAATGACCTCACTTCATGTTTGTTTCTTTACCTGAATAACCACTGTCTTTGGTCTTACAGATAGAGCTTTGCCAGTTGGTGACACAGCCAGTGCTTGCTGGCGAAGGACTTGATTTTCGGATTCTGTGTTTGAAACTTTGTCTTCTAACCTGAAGCACAGAGGGAAATATATTAAGAAAAATATAATTTATAATAAGGAAGGTGAATATAGATATTTTTGGGCAGGGAAATACAAAAAGTTTCATACATGATACATCCACTGGGACTACAAAGGAAAAAGATCACATACAAAGTAAGATGCAAGAGAGTGTAGATGGAAAGCAGCCAATTTATAATAGAAACTCTGGGATGTATTATAGGAGAATGCTAGTGGAATAGAATAGTATAATCAAATCAAATTAATCCAAATGCAATAATGGAGAATTGGAGATATTTGCAGTATCATCTGAATCTGAGAATTGTGTGCTTCTTTCTCTTTCTATGATTATTTTTAAGTATACCATCTGTTTTAACACAGGACATGATAACATTGAATTCCCAAGACAACAAAAATACCTATTACCATGAAAGCACCTAAGCATGCACAAACTGTAATGCTGTTACAATCAGAAAGAACACTGCATTCCAAATTTCCTCTTTTGCAATGAGCAGTATTGTTACCAAAGATACGTGGAAATACAAGAAACCAAAGCACTAAATACCTAGACCCAGGTAGACAATGGATGATCATTAATGAAGTTGCAAACCAATCCATGGAGAGTAAAAACGGAGGAAGTTAAGAAATCTAGACTCGATGGGACATGATTCTCAGTTTTATCATATAAAGTTGTCAACTAAATTTAATAATTATGGAACCAGTACACACTAACTATATAGGCCATTCTTTTCTAAACCTGAAATTTTTACTAACCTTTGAACTGTGTCTTGGAGCTGATCCACTTTGCGCTCAGAATCTTCAACTTTTTTAATTAGCTCTGCATGTCTAGCCACAGCATGTGTGTGAGCTTTCCTGGCCTCCTCTGCAGCCTCTCTTTCCAATAGCAGTGATTCCTGTATGAATAAACAGGAGATCAGATGAGGGGGTTCAATGAACTCTCATTCATTGTCTCATTGCCAATAGACCTTTAGTACCCCTGATAAAATTATATTTAAAATAGCCAACAGTAATTGCTTCGCTATTTTTGTTTGTCGTCAGGTATAAACAGAGGTCTGAACCTAAGTTCAACATCAAAAGTTTTTTGTGATAAAACCTACAAATCTATGATTAAAGATTGATTACCTTCAAATTGTTGACTTCGGCCATTAAGGAATTAATCTTTTCAGTATCTTGAATTATAACAGGAGTCTCCTTAACAACTGGAGGAGCTTCTTCAATAGCTTTCTGAGCTGCCTCCCGTTCTTTGATGACCCTGGCATTTGCTTCTTCCACTTGAGCTTGCATAGCATGCAAAGCATCCTGTAACTTGGCAATTTCTTGTGCTTTCTCCTCTTCCAAATCAGTCTGTTAATCAGATAAAAAGAAAATTTGTTTATGGCATAAAAAATCACAATATAATTTATATCATCAAATAAGGCCATGGCTTGATAAATATAAATATATGATCATGTAGTTACTCTTAAGCGCTTCTCAATTTGCAAACGCCATGTAAGTTCTTCAACACGCTTTTCTAGTTTGTCTTTCGCTTCTTTAAGGGCCCCTGTTTCTCTGGCAGCCTGAATGGAGTTACACAAATAGTTACTCCCTCAATTGATTACTTATGAAGCAAGACTCTACATCATGCAACAGAAACAGAAACAAAAATGAATGTATCATTCAGACCATTTTAAGCTTTCTGAGTTCCCTCCTAGCAATCCTTCTCCGCCAACCACACTGTGTAACAACAGCAGCCTTTTGCAATCTTTTATAGTAAGAAAATGCAATGTGTTGCCGCAATTGAGCCTGAAGAAATGATCACAAAATATAAATATGGCAAGACAATTAAAAATGTTGCCCAGTCTCATTTTCTTGACTGAAATTCCATAAATCATGAAAATGATTGATAGGGCACCTGGATAAGAATTGCAGCCTTT
Source organism: Saraca asoca (assembly GCA_026873985.1). NCBI lineage: Eukaryota > Viridiplantae > Streptophyta > Magnoliopsida > Fabales > Fabaceae > Saraca > Saraca asoca. The sequence continues at coordinate 5,828 of JANHAO010018176.1, forward strand.
GTTTGCTTTCTAAACCTAAATTCATTCCGAGCCATCATAGCCCTTAAACCAGTCTGTAATGTGATTGCAGATGATCGTACTGCTATGTAAGATTTCCTGGCAACACATCCTCTGAAGTTCTTTTCTATTTTCACAGCTGCTGCTTCACGCCGCAACTGGTCATAGAGCTTCCGAGCCAATATACCTACGTTATTGAAAATCACCATAAGAATCTACAGCAACAGATATAGATAAGCTACTGATTTAAACCAATCCTATGAAGAGAATAGAATTCTATTTTAGGAGAAAAATCAATACATCTAATGCAGTATGAATTCAAGAATGGCATGATCACTATACCAACAAGGGGATTTGAAGTACATAGGCTTCATGAGCAAGAAACAAGATAACTTTAATTTGAATGATGAGACAAACGGACTCATGGATTCTCCCAGTAGTACGCCTCCCAGGATTCTGATTTTGGGTTGCCCAATAGGTTAAATATAATTTCGTGAGTTTCAAGATTGACATGATTGATTTACCCTAACAAAGTTTTATTCTTTATGAAGCTCTGAATGTTACAATACTTGTGAAATCCCAGAATCTTATTGGCCTAAAACCAATACCTAATGATAATAAACCAAGCCAGTAGACCGAGTCACATATCATTCTTCAAAACAAGCACAATGTACATACAAGTAAAAGAAGAAGCAAACAGAAAAACTGAAGAAAGCAATTTAAAAGACTACTCCAGATACCTCGCAAATTAGATTGCAAATGAATTGCAGCTTGGCGCAATTCAATGAATTCCTTCCTTGCAATATAAGTACGTATTTGCCTCTGGATGATTCTGGCAGCATTTCCAAGAACCTCTGCTCTTCTTGCATCCAACTCAGCCATCTGACCAGCTCTTAGGAAAACTTTTGTCTTCCCTATCTGTCAAACCATCACAAACAACATGAATTTGGAGTTTGCAAAGCCCATAGGCTGCATACATGGGTCTGTTTGATAAATAGACTTCTTATAATCTGCTAAATAACTAGATGCAGAAAGTAACATTCAAAACACACAGACACACACAAAAGAAAATTTTCAGTGCAAGAGTTCACATAAGCAGGTTCTGGCATCATTAGCCACTAAAGATGTATAAAAATTCTGGAGATTACAGAATTAATACTGCCAATGAAATGGATTGCATAAGTGGAAATGCATTTTATAGCCATTAAGTTTATACTTCCATTGGTTTCGTTTCAGCTCCTATCCCTGAGGTCAGCCTATATGAAATAGTAAAGCCTTGCTTGGTAGAGTGGAAAAAGGGTGGAAAGGAAAATTTCAGAGGAAAATGAGGGTGGAAAATGGATTTTTCCTTGGCTTGGTTGAAGAAGGAAAATGGAAGGAAACGAAAATTGGTGGAAAATTTCCGTGGGCCCCACTGAAAATTTGTTTCTGAAGTTGCCCTCTGTCTGGCCAAATGCCTTAACCCCTAATCAGTTTAATGAAGGTTGTCTTTAAGCATTAATGGTAGGTTTTTCAAAGAAAAACAGAAAAAAAAAATACTTCCTCATCTTTTTATTTGTCATTTTAAATATTTTATTTTTTCCCTGCAATCTTATAGTATCACCAAATTTATTTTATTTTCTATCAATTTCATTTTTACTTTTCCTTCCATTTTGTTTCCTCTCATTTTCCGCCCATCCAATCAACAAAACACCATTTTCTTTCCCCTATTTTTTCCCACTCATCTAAGCAAAGCATAAATGTTTATTCCATATGCTTGCACAAGTCTCCTAAAGATTAAAACATGAGAATGCTATTGCCTTAAGATCACAACCATGCTCTTGGCAAGTCATTCAAATCCATGCTCTTGGCAAGTCATTCAAATCATTTTTACTGCAGGTCATCAACAATGGATTGATTACTGTCTATTTATTAGAGGATGACTCACAGACAAGTTGAGGTACTAAGTTTGCCATTTTTAATGCAAATACCAACCCTTGGCTTACTGATTTCAATTTGCCATCATTAATATACCAAGTTACAAGGAGTATTTAATCACCTGATAGCCTTTCAAACCCATTTTATCCAAGATCATTTGGCATGCAACCTTGTCATCATAGCTGGAAAGAAATGAGTTAAAAAATAATTAACAAGAGGATTAAATACAAAAGGGAGAGAGCAGTAAAGTTACTGCTCTAGAAATCCACATCACAAATATATGAGACATTTTAGTTTTTAAAAAAACATAAGAGGCATGCACCAAGTCGAAATTGTAAACAGCCAAAGAGGACTCGAGACTTACTTTCCTTCCAGAACTTCAGGGGCAAGAACACCAAATCGGTTGAGAAACTCATAAAAGGTCCTTCTGGTAGGATATCCGGCACAGCTAATTCTAATTGCCTCAAGAACACCCTAAAGAGAATAACAATGAGAGAAAGAAAGAGCAAGTGAAAACTTATGCCACAGAAAGTGTCCCTTTGCATACTTAATAGCCAATAAAGATAGATGAAGTCATAATATACTCACTCCACAGCGTAATTGTTGGATAATATTGACATTTTCAAAAATAGCTGGCTTGAGGACATTGTTTGGCTTGACACATCTGATATAGTGAGGTTCTGTTGAACTAAGGGTCTCCATCAAAGATTGAAGTTGTAACTGCATTTTTGAGAAAAACATTATTTGCGGTAAAACATTATAGCCACAGAAATCTGAAACATGAATGTCAAAGACTCATAACACTTGATATGATTAAATGCTAAGCACCAGTTCAACTTAAATGTCTACCTGAAATTATCACATTTTTCTTATTCAAATAAGTACAAAAAATTGAAGTGCTTGTAGAATCGAACTGAAACATTGGATGTTCTTGTTACATAATGGTGATAACATAGAGCATTCAGCAAGTTTACACTATCCATTTTAAAGAGCCCAGAAGAATAAAGAAAAAAAGAATGGTAATGATACCTTAAAACGAGATCCAATTGAAGAGAATTTGGATGATTTTGATGACTCCTGTGGAAGAGGAGGGAATAGACCCGCCACAAATGAGCATTTTGAGGCCGTCAGTAATGACTGATGTTCTGCAACCACATAATCCTTGTTTTTGTCTAGAAACATGTCAGCTAGATATGTCACCTGGAAATACAGAATGTCAAAAATAAGTTCAAGCAACAATATAGTTAAAAGATCAATGAATGGGAACCTGTCAAAAAAATGTCATATACACGTACCTCCCCTGCATAATGAGATATGGTAAAACTAGTCCGAGAAAGTTTAGGCTTGATAAAGCGCTTGTTGCTTTTGAATGTCTGGTACAACTTCTGAGCAAATGTTTCATGTGTCGACTTAGGAAACATACTGTGTCAACAAATGAAGCAAATTTGAGTCCAGTCAAACAAAAGAATTCAGGGAATGCATGATCAGCTACATATCCTACTTCCGATAAAGCTGGACACAACATAAAAGAACCAAAAAAATAAATCAACTAATTTCAATCAGCATGTAGCATCTGTTTGAAGTAAAAGAAGTGCAGTTTAAAATCAACTATGAGACCACTATCAGCTGCATACCAGGCTTCATCAAGAAGGGCAATTATTCCTCCAGGTTTCTGCAAAAAATTTGACAAAAAAAATTATCCAGACTTGAATTTGTGTAGGAAAAAAAAGTACATGACTAGGAAAAGTATTATATTGAATAACAGTTGATAAGAAATACATATTCAGAAAGAACAGAAAAGGGACAAGTGCATTTGTACCAGTAACTGGACATAATTCAATCACAGTTTTGTACCAAGTATAATAAAGATTAATATTGTCACAAGAAACAATGAAACACCTTCTCAATTAGATCCAAAACATCTTGGTTATCAACAAACTCTATGTAACTCCAATTGATCTCTTCTTTTGTGTATTCTTCTTGTTCCATTTTAAAGACATGCTGCAATCGGACAAAAAAAAAAACAGAATTACTAGAAGAAAAAAGAAAGGATTTTAGAATATATTTTACAAGTTATACCAGAAGTCACCAAACCTGATTAAAATGTTGCTGCAGCTTCTCATTAGTAAAATTGATACAGAACTGCTCAAAACTTTAAGAGAAAGGTATTTATTAGAGGTAAGGCCAAATATTAAGCAATAAATGCCACTTGCATTTAGTGGCTTACCTGTTGAACTTAAAACTTTCGAACCCATAGATATCAAGAACTCCAATGATGGATTTTGAGTTTGGATCTTGCCCAATAGAATTGTTAATTTTCTCTACTAGCCTGACAGCAATTATGAGAGTTTGTCAGAATCTGAAACTGTGATTTCTTTTTTTTCAGAAAGAAAAAAGACTAACAAATATTGGTTGAGTGAAGATAAATCATTTTTCCCTGGATAACTACAGATAATAGCCCGTAACTTGTAACTTCAATGTGTTAAGGTGTGGCTAACTGAATTACCAGTGCACATATTGTCCTTTTTGGGGTATCCAAATTTATAACCAATAATCCAAATTCACTTAACAACTCAAAATATGGATATATGGTCCTTTACCATCAATGAAATTTTTAGGCCATTTCTATGTAGTACATTTACTAGTTCTTTTTAATGACTTTCTCTATATGTGATTATAAGATTGCATAAAGAGAGAATCTCGTCTTTAAGCAGGACATGAAACATTGCAAGCAGAAGTTGGGCCACTGTCCAATACCAATCAAACAGGCGTGAATAAATGGTTTTAGCTAGAGCATCCCTGCTTCCAACAGCTGCAACTGGGTCAAGCGTTCTTGTAATCACTTCTTCAGGTGTTACCATCACACGCTTGATCAGTGCATCTTCCAAGCTCTTAGCATCACACCTAAAATGATTTTATTTAAAAATTATGTAGGATATCAATAAAACCATAAAGAGTAATGGATCAGATTTGCAGAAAAGTGATGATATTAGGGCATACTGAAGAAGTTCAGCAGTTGTATTCAGATGGAATCTAGACTTGTCATCCCTGATAACAGAAGAGTCAATCTCCTCTCCTTTTGCAAATTCAATATTCCCGAGGTGCAGAATTGCTGCAACAACCCTAAAAATTGCCTCCTGAAATATAGTTACATATCATTAAAGCAACTTTACTTGCAATTTCCTATTCCAGTAACAATTTGGAACTAGGAAGACTAACCTGCTCTTCCTCACTGATTCCAACAATATCCATAGCCCTTCGTGTAGCAAGATATTCATGTGCATCATCCACCCCATCCAATTCATAATAGCTCGATTGATTTAAGTAATGGAATGAGCTGGGACTTCCCAACTTATACTTCTCTTTTTCCTTCAAAAGATAGAATTTTAATGATTACATATGGCATATAATTACATAGGATCCAATATTGTGAAAAATATGGGTTCAGTTCAACATCGGGGGTTATTACCTCAGCTGGTGCTGCACAAAGAAGGTAAAAACAATGGTAATTTCTTTCAGGATCTGAAATTTGGCAAACACGCGACCTCTCAAGCAAGTAAGTTCGTATGGCTGCCCCAGAGATCCTTCCCTTGTTGTCAAATTGGATCTCAACAAATTTACCAAAACGACTGCATTTCAATATTAGGAAGAACAAGCAAAATTTATATCGATGTGGACAAGAAAATGCATACACAACCCAGATTTCGATAATATTTATTACATGATCTACAGAATAGGGTACAAAATATTCATAATCATTTAGTCTAGACATACAATAACAACATCGGTTAAACTTCTATTTCATGCTGCAGTCAAAACTCACCTTGAGTTATTGTTTCTAACTGTTTTGGCATTGCCAAATGCTTCAAGAACTGGGTTAGACTGCAACAAATCAATATCAAACAATAATGAGCAAACAGTCTCCAATCACCAATCTTACTTGCCTACAAATCTAGCAAAATCTGCTAATAAATGAAACAGCATAAAAGAGCTAGGAGTTTTAGGCTTTCCATCCTCAAAGACATGCACAAAGAAAGATGAGGTAACCAAAGGACAAATAATCAGTTCCATCGTACTTCTAGAACTTGTTGTTCAACTGTCCTCCCTTCTACTCCAGATCGTCCCCCAAGGTATGCAAGGTATCGCATGAGCATTTTTGTTGTTTCAGTCTTACCAGCACCACTTTCACCGCTAACAAGGATTGAGTTGCTTTTTCCCTCATTGATCATCGCCCTACCACATTTGACCACAGAAATAAGTAAATCACAAGAAAACAATTAAAAAACATAAGGCATTGACACCTTTTTGTTACCTGTAAGCAACATCAGCAACTGCAAACACATGGGGACTCAACTCTCCAAATGCAGCTCCTTTGTATTGTTCCATCATGTGAGTATCATATAGATGGGGCAATCTTTGAAACGGGTTTATGGCTATCAAAATATTCCCTGTATATGTCTTCAAAAATTGTTGGAGGAGCACCATGGTTATATTATTTACAAGTTTCTGCTCTTAAATCAATTCAAAAACAATTTCAGCATGTAAGGAGAGAAATAAATAAAATTTCTAAGTACTTACATAGATTTCATTGAGTTCATATCTGGTTGCCAAGTTGTGTAGAACTCCTGGTTCATGTAAATATGAAAGTTTCGTCATGTCATCTACACCACCAGGAGGAGCTTCATTATCCTTGGGAAAAACTTTGGAAATGTTTCTGAAAACCTACAACCAGATTTTCAGAGTGTTAAATCATAATGAAAAAGGGCAAAAAATCATATTGCCACTGAGAAAATTGTATAGTGATCCATCAAGTTACTTTAAAAAGAAAAAAAAAAATCCCCCTAGAAACTACCAAATTGGCAATCGCAAGAGCCAAACACAATGTATAGAACAAGGAATCCATGTGGTATAAAAAATTTTGACCAGGGAACTTCATTTGCATCCTGAAGTTTACATACAGATAAAGAGTGCAGACCATTCAACTCACCGTTTTCCCATCAGTGGTGTGAATGTGAACTTCTTCACCATTGATTTTAAAAACTTCTCCACCAATCCATGCTTGAGCAGGATCTTCAACCCAGACATGAGAACCTACAATAATGTTCACTGGTGCAGCCTGCAAAGACAAACACATTGAACATTCAAATCAAACATGTAAATTTAAAGAAATAGTACTGTTCTTCCACAATACCTGCCACAAAGGATATGTTAATTTTAAAAAAGACACAAATATGTTCCATAAACAGGCGTTTCAAAATAAAATAAATTGGCTAAGTTTTCTATAATTTCACAGTAAGCTCAAGTATCAAATAGATGTTCTCCATCTAATGGGATAAGATTTGGTTGTTTGTTGTTTTGTATAATGGCAATTGGACACATGAGGTTAATGCCATAACCCCATAATACATTGATGTTTGGTTCAAGAGGTCCAACAGGAGCTTACTAATATTGAAGAAACAATGGTTGGTGTGAGATAATGGTATTAGCAATATGATTACAAGAATTTTTTTTTTTTTAACCCAATTGCCACGAAGCATAATTGAATAATACACAGCCACCCTCAGCTTCCAATTCCATTCTGTTCCTTTTACAGTAAGACTTCAAGAACATTAAATATAAGCATAATTATTGGAAAATATGCCACATAACATATACTTACATGATGCACACTACCTATTCAAATATTAGCATATATATCAAGATAGGCAGTGTAAATGATGCCTGCTCACATTAGTAAACTATCAAATGTAGCATATTTATTTAGATAATTTTGAATGGGCAGTGTACATGATGCCTGCTCTATGTTTGAATTGACATTTAAAATCCATCAAGCCGTATCCATCAGGTTCTGAACTATCAAATTATTGAGCTCTATGCTTGAACTGTCATTTAAAATTCATCAAGCCTTATCTATCAAGTTCTGAACTATCAAATTATGCACACTGCCTATTCAA
>JANHAO010018177.1:0-13696 GCA_026873985.1 Saraca asoca
TCTTGCCGGGAAGTCCCTTCATTTTTGTATATTTTTTCAAGTGCCCCTATTTGGATATTGTGATATTCATAATTCATACTCAAAGGATTTGTTCATATCCCACGGCACATAAATACACAAGGTGAAGAAGAAATCAAATATTAAATTATCAATTCGTTATGCAAAAATAAAATTGATGAAATTTCCAATGCATTTCATTTAATATAAATACATTGTTTTCAGATATTCAGAATTATTTCACAAATAAATTAAAATTATTCCTATTCAAATAAATTCAATTATACAAAAATTGAACAAGATATAAAAAAATTCAATATTTTTATACTTTAATAACAGAATGTAAGTAAGGTGACATAAGAAAGTGGGTCCACCACTTGAGCTTCAACTCAAGTAACAATAAGTCAGTGAATTTTCTTTTTTTTTTCTTTTACAAAAAAAAAAAAAAAGAAGAGATGTAAAAATATGCTATAGAACTTATAACTACATGATTTTTACATATTGTGAGACTTTGTCTTTTGTTTGAGTAAAAAATTGTCATTGCTTTGTTACATATTTGAAAATATGTTTTCTTTTAAACTTTGATATAAAATTCACAATTTTTTATACAAAATATTACAAAGGTTCAATTTTTTTTATATAAAAATTATTCTTTTTTATGGAAAAGTCACTATATAATAAGATTTTTAAAGACGTTTTAAAAATACATACAAATACTAATTATTGAATAAGTAGTAATTTAAGAAGTACAGACAAGGATATGTCCATACAGAATACTTGACACAAAATTTAAAAATATAATGACACAACATGGTATAAATATATGTATAAAAAATTATATAAATATATATTTCTGAATACATTCATATATAAGAACATTAAGAAGTATAAATAAATATACTTAAACCCTAAATATTTTAAGTATGTGCTAAATCATGTTTAACAAATATGCAATAGGTAACCAATGCTCAATTATAATATTTTTATTGTTTATACAGATTTCATATAGGCGTTAAAATATGATAAAATATTGTTTAATACTTGTGAAACATAAACACAGAATATATATATATATATATATATATTTTTAAAGTGTCCTTACTTCTTAAATAACAATACATAATTTTAATAATAAAACAAAATGTCTTCAAATTTTAAGGAGAGCGAGTCAAGTGTTCATTTGAAGTTTCTAGAGATTTTACTTTTATAATTTAAAGTTGGCGTGTTTATCGTAATTACATAAAAATAGAAGGACACAAATACAAACGCGTTTTCCATCTGGCCAACACTGAAAATGACGGGAAACAACTAAGAAAAACCAGGACAACCAAAATTCTACCAATATATATATTACTCCACATCTCCCCTCAAACTCACAATTCCAAAAATCTCTTTTCCCATTTTGTGGTTTGGGAAGTTTTCTGGAGAAAAATTCCCAAACACTTTTCCACTTTCTCTTCCATTTTCCCTCATTTTCTCTCCCTCTCTTTCTTTCTGTACTCTCCAAGAAAATCAATTGGATTGGGGAAAGATGAGCAAGTTTATGATTGCAGAGTTGCTTGACCAAGGAGTCAGAATTGCAGCAAGATTCCACTCCAATTGCCCACAAACAGGCCGCAAGTATTACCACCCACCAACCGACACCGCCGACCACCACCATCACCACCATACACACGGCGGAGCAACTTATAGCGGCGGTAACGGGTCGACCCAATTGATGTATTGCGGTCCCAAATTGGATAGGGCTGCGGAGAGTCTGGATGTCATTCTTTATTCTGTTTGATCGAACAGAAAAATGCTAAACAGGAGAATTAGAATACTTGAATTCTTTGAAGGGAAGATTTTGTTTGCTTGAGAGTTCGAAATTCAAATACTCAATACAAATTCGTTCATTTGTTTTCCATTTATGTGGGTGTTTATTTGTTGATTTTCGTTGACTCAATTTAGCATTGAACACAATTAATTATGAAATTTAACCAATCAACCTCAATCAAGACCACCCCCCCTTTTTTTTAAGAGTGATGATAAATTAAGTAACACAATAGTTTAATCTGTTAAGAGATTAAATATTTTAATCATTATATTATCATTTTCATTAAAATTTAAGACATTATTAAATCTATACCCCGTTACTTTTAACAAATGATTAATTATTATTTTAGGTAACTTACTCCTTACATTGACTTTTTTGCAAATTTCATGAGATAGGTATTTTTTAATGGTCAAAGATTGGTAATTAATTATATTAATTAATTTAATCAGTTGATAGTATTAATATTTTTATATATCAATATTTTGATAAAATTAATTATTAATGACTTATATATGTTGGCGTTAGATTTTGGTAATGATCCAAATTCTGACTAACGGAGGATTTTTCGAGATTTCTGACTTTAGGCTAGTTCAAATATAATAAATCAGCAAAAATACACATAGAAGAAAGGAAGAGCAGAGAAGGAGACACAAGATTTTTAACGTGGTTCGGCTAAACCCAAATATCATCGGACTTTACGTTCATGGTAGCGTGTTATTATGATGGTGTTTTTATATAGTTACAACACTCAGGTTTCCTCTTTCTATTTTGGCAGAGTTTTTGCCTATGTTCCGAATCCTCCTCTCTTGTAGAAGGCTTCTTCCTCATATTTATAGAGGTGAGGAAGTTACAGTAGTAATTACATGTGCAGTAAATATGTTATATCAACATTTAATGCACAAGACAGAATATACAGACTAATTCTCCTTTTTCAACTACTGCAGATTGTCTTCTGTAGATGGGCCCCATTTATCCGTTAGGGTAGGGTATGACTTGGTCTTCTATCTAGCAATCTCTATGTCGCTAGTCGCACTTTGCTGACTGGATCGCACAACCCGAGGTCGTGCACGTCATCAGGAAGGATATGTCGAACTCGCTCGATCTGGCGTGAGCTCAAGCCAAGGGGTCGCACTCGCAATGCAGATTGAAGGCGTAGCGATCCAGGCAGTTCTTCTAACTAGTCCTTTTGTCGCTTTTAGGCTTCTTGCGCGCGTCCATGCAAGACGAACTGATTTTCACATATAACATAAGCCCCCTAACTCTCAGCTCGCTCCACGGGTTGGGAGTTGAAACTCTTCGATTTCTGATCAGTCAATGTCTTCTCCCAAGACAATTGTTTCATCTGCACTAGGCCATGTCTCTCATGACATGTGTCTGTCAGTTATTGCTAAGTCAAACTTAGCCTTTTTCGAGGCCAGAAATGATGATGGTTGGGGGATGGATCTAGATCCTTCAATAGAGCCGGCCCTAGCTCTTTATAAAGAAGAGGGTATCCTTCTATTTTTGCACTGAGCAAACCATGGAGTTTTCGGATAAACCACCACCGTTTTTGATGTTTTGTCCTTCCATGGAGGCGTGTATGATCTGCTGCATAGATAACTCGGAAGACTTGTCTTCTTTGATAACATGGAGAGATCTTATATGGATCTCAAACTGTGTCCTCTCGGCTCTGTCGTGAGGCAATTGTTTGACCGGCCAAGCTCCTGGCACTTCCTGATTTGCTTCCTTCATCAGGAGTGGGAGGCCGGAGGAATAAAGAGCTACAGTGTTGCCACTAATTGTGCATTTGAAGGGAAATTTGAGGACCTTGCTGGCACACGAGCTCCAGTCAGCTAGAGTACGGCCTTTTGCGATCGGTCCTTCTTTTTAGTCATAGGTTTTCCCTTTTGTATCCAAATTAGCCTGTATCTAGAGCTTTCTGATGTATATCTGCCTCGTTAAGGTCTTTTAATGAATAAAGCTTCAGCTTCTTTCTGTAATTTGCTTTTGTTGTTCTTGTTTCTCATATAAACATTTTGATTTGAACAATCTATGCAACCTGTGCATAATGAGTTACGTGACAGAGCGATCTCGTGCTTGGGCCAATCCTGTGGCCAAATAAATAGACAAGTTAGTATGGGAATCATAAAATAATAAAATAAGTTCGCATAAGAGCTGCACTATAATTGAGTTCACATGAGAGCTACGAAATTAATAAGTGAGCGATCTCATGCTTGGGCTGATCTATGGCCAAATAAATAAATTCGCTTAAGAGTTACGACATAATTAAGTTCGCATGAGAGCTGTAAAATTAATAAGTTCGCATGAGAGCTACGAAATTAAAGTTGGCTAATCTTGTGGTCAGGGCGATCTTGTACCCAAATAAAAGGTGACCGATCTTGTGATTGGGGGATCTTGTGCCCAAATAAGGAAGGTGGCCAATCTTGTGGCCAAGGCAATCTTGTGCCTAAATAAAAGGTGACTGATCTTATGGTCGAGGTGATCTTGTGCCCAAATAAGGAGGGTGGCTGATCTTGTGCCCAAATGAAAGGTGACCGGTCTTATGGTTGGGGTGATCTTGTGCCCAAATAAGGAGGGTGGCTGATCTTGTAGTCGGGGTGATCTTGTGCCCAAATAAAAGGTGCCTGTTAGGTGAATCACTTGTTCGAAGAAAAATTAAAAATCAGTAGTCGTATTCAAAATGTTTATATTTACAAACGAGTACAAAATTTTAAAAGATCGTTCTGATAGTAGGAGATTGCTCTTGCTCAGAGTCCTGTCGAGATGGTCCAAGCCATTGCCTGGAAGGCTGCACAACGTAGCCATGCAAATGACCTATTTTGATGAGATTTTCAATAGCATCTCTCAGCGCCCAGCACTCTGAGGTAACATGCCTAAACTCATTGTGGTATGCATAGAACTTCCCTCGATTGGGTCTGGACTTGCTGGGAGTCTTCAAGGGTGGAGGCTTTCCAAAATCTTCTTTGTCCCTTTCCATTGCAAAGATCTTGTCTTGAGCATTTGACAAGATGCTGTAGGTGCTATGACGACCTGAAAATGAGGGTCGTTCATCCTTACTCTTCTTAGCGAGCTGGCACTCGGGGCTGTCATTCCCATTCCCATGGTTACTCCTTTTCTTGTTCTGAGCTGAGCTACTCACTTCGGTTCTCTGTGGATCAAAAGTCTCTTCTCATCTGATTTGTTTTAGGGTCCGCTCATAGAACTCACCCAGATTACTAATTAGGGATTTGTACAAACTCTTGAACAGCTTTCCATCTCTGTGGAGTCCCACTAAGACAGCAGTCAGGATAGCCTCATTTGAGGGCTTCTCGACATTGTTGACCTCAAGCCTGAAGCGGGCGATATAATCTTTCAGCATTTCGTGTTTACCTTGGAAGACTGTAGCAAGGTGACATAGGGGCGCGAGCTACTTCCTCAGCGCTCGGTACTGATCAATGAACTTTTCTTGGCATTCCTTTCAACTGCTGATGCTGTGAGCTGGGAGGTTCTTGAACCACATTCGTGAGACTTCACCCAGAGTAGCAAGGAAGATGCGACACCTGATCAAGGGGTTGCAAGCTTATAGATCCATCTAGATGTTGAACAGGTCCAAGTGGTTATGCAGGTCGCTGTCTCTGTCATACAGTAGAATAGCTGGGACTTTGAGCTTGCACGAGAGGGGTTCCTCCATGATCTCCCTAGAGAATGAGATTTGCTCCCTAAAGTGACCTTGGTCACTTTGAGCCTGGGGGTGTTCCTCTAGATGCTTGACTCTTTAAAGGAGGTCTTCCACTAAAACGTCCAAGCCCCCCAGTCTTTGGCTAGAGGCTTGGTGGCTTGGTTTACTTCTCCAGCCATGTAGATAGCGATGCGAAGTCCGCTCCTGGTTAACTTCACCAGAATGTTCAACCTCTGGTGTGGTGGTTTCAGCCTGCCCTTGCACATTTTGGGCTTGTGTTTGCACTAATACTGTGATTGTTTTAGCCAGCTCTCCCATCATGTGTTCAAGTTTCTCCTGACACTGGAGCCAGGTTTGTGGTCCGTTGATGCCGTTAGTAGTGGGAACTGATTGTACTGAGCTGGCTAGAGGGAAGTCAATGGTTGCTCCAATGACAGGAGCCGTAGACGAGTTTGTTATCGAGACATGACCATCCAGAGGATGGGTTGCGCATTTAAAGCTCTAGTGGCTCTTCCCTTAGCCATTGCAGCAGGAAACAAAATAGAATAGGTGAGATCCCCACAGACGGCACCAAAAATGTTGATGTCAGATTTTAGTAATGACCCAAACTCAGGTTAACGAGAGAATTCTTCGAGATCTCTGACGTTAGACTGATTCAAATATAATAAATTAGCAAAAATATATAGAAAAGAAGGGAAGAGCAAAGAAGAAGACACAAGATTTTTAACGTGGTTCGGCTAAATCCGAATATCACCAAACCTTACGTTTACGGTAACGTGTTATTGTGATGGTGTATTTACAGAGTTACAACACTCAAATTCCTTCTTTCTATTTTGGCAGATTAAAAAAATTCATCCATAGATGGATTAACGTTTTTGCCAATAGAAACATTACAGATGGCATTGTAAAACTTGTGTAACCGGCTCTTGATAGTTGCAGCACCTATTTAAGTCAATTTATTTTGTGCCCAAAATTGGGTGGGACTGCAATTTACTTCAAAATGTTAGTGATGTCACTGATGTGTTTTGCTTTCACAGGTGACTACAGTCCCATGAATGGCCTGCTGCTTGTGAGGGCTGAATTGTCATACTCCTCGCCTCCCAGGATTGAAAAATGATTTTCATACTATTGACTCAAATACTAACACCCTAATATGTTCATACTTTTGTAATTGATTAATTGCATCAAATTTTCAGACGTGACCGTAATTATCTTCACTTAAAATGAAAAAAATAACTATTAAAGCAAAATTTTATTGAATAAAATAATAAATAAGAAAAATTATAATAACAAATAAGAAGGCATCTGTGTTAGTGACAAAATATTGTATTGCATACTTAAATTATATTAAATTTGATTATTTTATCTTGAAAATTATATCAATGTAAATTATAATATTAAATTATTATAATGGTAAAATAAATATTTAAATTTCTTCTTTGAAAAGTTATACATTTTAGTGATATAATTCATATATTAATATTTAGATTTTCATAATAATTCCAATTTAAATTCAGAATATCAACTCAAGCCAATTAGTGACTGAGAAACTAAAAGAATTATCTATTTTTTGATGGGACCAAAACAAATAAATCAATCAATAACCCAAGTTTCCATTTTGCACCAATCCCCAAAAACTTCAATCCAAAGGCCTTCAATCACTTTCAACTCAGCTTATGGATGCATCAACTTTTACGGGTCCGGATTCGCTGCAGTTGGTTTGCCGCTGCAGTCGGTGCAGTCCAATCTGGGCCGTTCGATCTTCGATCCGACGGCTCAGATCGCAACTTGTAAAAAGATTATTTTATTCCTAAAAATTAAAAAAAAAATTTTGCGAACTGCAATCTGGACCGTCGGATCGCAGATCGGACGACCCAGATTGGACTGCACCGACTGCAGCGGCCGTACCGACTGCAACGAATCCGCATTTAACTTTTACTTGATGCATCATACAATTAACGTTTCCAAACTGTCAAATACATCTTACAATACTAAATATATTCTTTTTCTCACACACGATACATAGATTGTTGTATTTAATAAAGCGATATAAAAAATTACAAAACATTAATTTACTACTATAAAAAGATTAAAAAAAGGCATAAATGTTGTGCATGTTTAATAGAATTTTAAGGTGGTTTAGAGTCAATTCTAGAACTCCTAATTAATTATGTCATTTTTTTACATTTTGATTAATCTTTCAAAAATGTTTTAGAATCAATTATAATTCAAAATCACACTTTCAAAAGCTATGTTGTACGGGTGAGATGAACACTAGCAGAGCCGTCGCTTTGCTTTTGCTAGGGTTCCTTTTCTTTTCTCTTTGAGAGATCGCCTTCTCTCGACCGACTGCTATTGTGAGAATCTTCTTTTGAATTCTTCTCAGTCCTTCTATGCCATGTTCCTTTTCTGCATTCCACTTTCTAGCTCTAGTGTCGGTCTCTCTTACACAGCCCTTTTCTTTCCTCTGCTTCCTTGATCACCTTTCCTTTTTTTTTTCGATGATTCGTCTTAAGCCATCTCTCACCCATAGCTATTTACGATGTATGGTGTGCAATGGTGATAAAGGCTTCTAGAGCCATAGCGTAAGATGCAAGCTTTTTTCAAAATTCTATAATATATCTATTGACAATAAAAAAATGAAAGAATAAAAAAAAACATAATGTTATGTAATATGAAAATCATTTAAATTCACACATGTCAAACATAAAATATAATATCAAAATCTTAAATGATAGAAAGATAACATCAAATAAATCTAAAAACATCTAATGGCCATCTCTCTCCTCTTCTTTCTCTTCATTAAAGGTGATCTCATTATCAACATTATCATCACTTTACAATCCTTCAATGTTCTCTTCTTCAGTTTCATCAAAACCAATTTTTTCTTCATCCACTTCATTAACAATAGATGATTACTTCTTCTTTATCATTTTAAGCCTTGGGCTTAAAGCTTGAGTAGATGATTTCTTTTAAAGACAAGCCAGCTCATTAACTCCCTTAGCTCTAGCCATATCACCCCAAATCAAATCATCATCTTCAAATACAAGAACATTTTCAGCATCTTCATTTAATGAGCCAACCAAACACTCATTGCTTTCATCAAGTTCTTTCAATAACATTGAGTCAATTTTGTCACGAACATTATATCTTTGCCTCAAAGCTTTATTGTACTTGATAAACACTAGATCATTCAATTTTGTTTATGCAAGCTTATTTCTCCTTTTAATGTGAAGCTACAAGTTTAAATTAGTGATCTAAAAGGCTTGTCAATTAATAAAAGCAAATACCATTATGTGAGTCATTTACATTTTAAAAACACTCCAATTTCTTTAACATTGAATGCACTACAAGTAAGGCTTAGGACTTTAATTACAAAAGCTTGCAAATTAGGAAATAATGAACCATATGGACCCTACCTATTAGCTGATATAAGAATTGTTATAAAGTTTGATAATCAATCAAAGTATACTATAAAAGCAAGAAAAAAAAAGGCAGCCACAATAAGAGGATTTTTTTTTGACCTGGTGACCATGTTATTCTTTGCTTCATAGCTATGGGCTGCCTAAAAATACCTTCACCAATTTTATACTTAGTAACTCTTCTGAAATTCTATCTTGAATGCTAACGTTAAGGACCAATCTTTGAATGCATTGCAATAAGCCTATGTTTACTTCTTCATCTTTATCAATGTTTGAATTAGTATAAAAGAGTTCTGGATTCAAGAAATATCCAGTTGTATGCAAAGGAAATTGAAGTTGCACTTCCCTTCTTCAATCAATAATTTTGAAAACATCCTTGTATTTAGTTTTATCATTGAAGGTATGAACAATAGCTTCCTTAGCTCTATCTATAGCTTCATAGATGTAACCTATTTCAGGCTTGTTCTTTCCATCAATCAATTTAAGTATATGAATTAAAAGGCCAACCACCTTCAAAGAATAGGAAACATGATTCCAAAATGATGAGTATGCATAATTGTTAACACTTTCTTCCTTTATTGCTTGTGCCTATTTACTTTTTTTTTCCACTTTTTCGATTTGAACATCTTCAAATTTTCCTTTTGTTGACATATATTAAAGAAAGTAATGAAGGTAATAACAAATCTAGTTTTTGTAGGCGTTAGGAGCTCTATTTGATTGTGAAGCACCTCATCTGTAAATGAACCAAGCTATTTATGAGTAGCTTGAGTTCAACTCATAAAAAGCTTGATTAGTGTTCAAATTAAATGAGCTCGAGCTTAAATGAACTAAGCTTGTATAGTTAACAAGTTGAGCTCAAACACCAAATTACAATGCTCATAATGTTCGTGAGCTTAAATGAGCTCTATTTCTTTATTAAACTTTTAAGAAAAAGTTACCTTTTATTTTCTTTTACTTCCTTAATGTTTTAACATGTGGAGTCATCTACTAATACTCTTTAGCATTTGTTTGGAATTTGGAATTTGAATAAACCATCTTATTGTCTTTTTAATTGTTATCTATGGTTATATAATAAATTAAAGTACTTTGTACATCATGATTTGACTATTTTCTATGAATATTTATTGTACTAGGATAAAGATTTATGTATATGGCACCATTTATTTGTATCAAGAAACTTTTTATCATTTTTTTATTATTGTTTGTTGAAAATAACTATGAAATATATCAAAGCTTGTTTGAGTTCATTTATGATCGATTAGTGTTACGCCCCGATCCATGGAACATGATTGGTGTAGAAGGTTACCATCAGAAAATCCCCTACAAGCCTTATAATGCAAATAATAAACCATCAACTCACTATTTCATCAATCCACAACGAAATATTTATATATTAAAATTTTAATAAAAATCTGATAGAATTTTCTCTGTTTTCTAGACACTTGGCCTTAAGGCCTGTACAATATCAGAGGGGCTACACGCTCATTACACTTTGTATGACAACATAATAATTTGCATTGGCGCAGACTATACAATTTACATCCTACTATATATCTTGTAATTATACATAATACATGCATATACAATCTTACCAACTGCTATAGATCTTTATAATTTATATACCTTTAATCTTCATTGGATGAGATCCACTCGATTAGAAAGTAGATCTTGAGTTAGGGCGGTGTGGGAAAATAACAGGAATATCCTCTGCCTCTGAAAAACGTGAAAATGAGGGAGTGAGTTTTATAAAAACTCAGTGAGTAAATAATCCCATAAAAGTAATATATATGTATATATATAATAAAAAATAAAACAAAAGAAAATTTGATTTGCAGTTAACCATACACTCAACTGGAATCTAAGGAAAATTTTTAATGGTAATCACAACAGCATAATTATCCCAACTTATGCACATGCCAAATATTTATATATTTGATAGCTCACTCTTATTCCTCCCCCAGATAAAGCACATGCTGAATATTTATATATTCGATAGCCCATCCTTATTCCTCCCTCAGACAATACGCATGCCAAATATTTATATATTTGCCAGCCTACCCTTATTTCTCCTCACAATCATCATCAGATTATCAAAGGATCCAGGACTTTAATTTATTTACTATTTGAAATAATATATTGAAAACAAATAGAGCATAATTTCATCATATCAATTAAATATCTATGTATGTATATATACAACATACCATAAAGTTTTCAAAGAAAACTAGCATCCAAATGAAATCATTCAGCAAATTAAAATCATTTAGCAAAACTAAAATATTCCATACAACAAAATTATTATGAAAATGGGATTTATTAAGTAAGGAGGATTATCCATTCACCTTAATAATATCTAGCTAACTTCATATGAAATTGTTTTGGACTATTATTTTCCCTAATTAGTTTATTAACCCTAGTTGTCAAGTTATCATAGCCCCATAACGGATTTTCTATTTTAGAATAAATATTACAGTTTTCGACGTCTAAATTTCATTTAGGATAATTTCACAAAGATGAAAATCAATTGTTTTTTGAAAGAAGCAATACCTACTACTCCATAGTCAGTTTGAGTTTACGAGTTGTCTGATGGGTACAACACAAAAATAGGTTGAGACTGCTAGTTGTTGAAGAAAGATTGATAGTGGAGCTGTCATCGGTGACCGTGGTGGCGACAGCAGCCAAAAAGAGCCAAACTACAGTTGTACAATACCAACAAAATAAGAAAGGCTGGTTAAAAAAGGAGGGATGACTGTTGTCACTAGTGAAGTGGGAGTGGTATGCTATTTATGGCGGCGCTAGTAAGTTAATCAATCGAAAAAGAAGTAGCTTACTGGAGGCTGATCGGGAAGGAGAGATCTCAATAAAGCAAGATGGTGGCTATATAGCAAGGCGGTTGAAGTTGTATGGTGGCACATAGTGTAAGCCAAGGCCACTCATGGCTACTGGAAAGATTGCCAAAAATCAAGGGAATTGGATGTGGTCGAATAAGGGAACTATCGGCTAGATCGGACGAGCTCTACCCCATCCCAACTGTACTAGTGCCAATGAGCTAATCAGAGTGCTATAGCTGACTGGGTAGTTACTGGCTGAACAGAGGATGATCACTGGAGAACTTTACAGCAGCCATAACTAGAACTCTGGCTTCAGCTAGTAAGGTACTGGTGAAAGAGGAAATGCCATAAAAGACGTCGAACGCCCTAGCTTGTTGAAAAGGGAACGGCCAAAAAGAGAGGAAGATCGTTGAAGCTGTAGGAGAGGAGAAAGAAATCTTCGGGTCGAAGTAAAGCTTTTGTAAAGGAGGAAGCTAGCCTAGAGAATTTTTCTATATTAAATGAAATAGGGCAAATTGTAGTTTAACCCCAAAACTTTCCACTGACTTCAAATAGGCCCTTCTGAAAAATTAAGAAGTTACAATTCGACCCCAATGAACTTAAAAGATTTTCCATTTTGATCTCTCAGTAACTTCTTTTTTAGGTATTACAATTAGGCTCATTTAATAGTTGAGCTCGAGGTTGAACTCGAGTTCATTTATTATTGCCAAGCTTGAGCTTGAACAAGCAAATGTTTAGGTTGGCTTAACTTGTTTACATCCCATACGTCATCATATTCAATAACCCAACATTGTTATATATATATATATATCCATTTAATAACACTACCTCTTTCATGGTATTAGATAAAAGTGAAAATTTTCAAATGTCCTCGAACATTAAATCTAAGCAATGAATTGCTTATGGATTCCAATATAAATGTGGAAAAGTTGCCTTCAATAATTTTCCTAGTAGATGCATCCAATAGTTTATAGAAGTTAAGATTTGATAATTCAATTAAAAGAGTAAAACTTACAAGGTAAAAAATATTATAGAATTTAAAATTTACTAGCATTGTTTGAGGCACTGTTAGTGACAACTTGAACCACATTGTTTGGTCCAATTTTTTGGACTAGCTTATCAAGCAATTCAAACATTTTTTGTCTAGTTTTAGCAAAAGATAAAGCATTAATGGATTCCATGAAGACAGTCCTCTTAAGACTATTGACTAAAAAATTAATCAAAGTCCTTTCTGTTTCCATCTTTCCAACCATTTGTCATGATAGAATATCATGTTTTAGCCTACTCTTTTTTGTATTTACTTAATAATATGTGTGCGTCCTCTAACTTTTTGTTAAGGTATAAAACTCTCATCTTATGATATGTAGGTATTTTCATATGAGGACTATATATACCAACTACCTCAATCATCACAGTAAAACTAGAATATATAGTTAATAGGATTGAAAGGGATTCCCGTATTAGACATCTATCTTGAAAATACTTTAATTGCTTTTTACCTTGACTCCTTTTGTAAGCATCATCAATAGTTATTTATTTCCCTTTTGCATTGTTTCTTTATTACACTACTTTTTTTGGATCTAAAGTAAAATATAAATCCATTGGTCCTTTAGCATTTGCTTTCTTCTAAGGAGGGGGAGGCATAACAAACTTGAAGTTGAACCTAAGATTTTCTTCTACTTGTTGCTAGTACCACCAACTAGTAATTCAATAATATCATTTTCATTTTTATCTTTTGTATCATCAAAATCCTAAAGTGAAATTGGTTGTTAGCTACCAAAATTTTTTGACTTTTGAGTGCATTATTTTAATCTTGATACAATTTAATTTCATCTCTAATATGGTCAGGACAACTTAGATATTTTGTTGTATTTCTATGCTGTAATGTCTGGATAAATAAAGAAAATAAGAAGGAAAATTAAAAATAAAGGTTGAAAATGAAAAGGACTAAACTGAAAAGCTTTTAGGGACTAAT
>JANHAO010018178.1:0-13703 GCA_026873985.1 Saraca asoca
AATACTGTTTAAGTTTATTTACATAAAATCCTATCAAAATCAAAATCCTAAACACTAATTTTGAATCTCTTTAACTTTCTTGAATCAAATACCTGTAAAATAGATTCAAACACACTAAAACATATTATTAGATAAAAATTGCTTTTTCAACATTAAAAGTAATGCGTAGCTTAGAGTATCCTGATCTAACAACCTCTAAGGCTAACAAAGAATTTTCAAGATAGTTAAAAGTTACCTCCAGTTCTTACTCCTTTACCGTGAAGTAAATATTTGCTACTTCTTCATCCTTTTCATCCTCTTGTACTTAGTGGAAACATACTCATCATCCTATGTGGCCATTATGGGCTTCTTATTTTGTGGCCTTCATTTGTGTTTCCATTTGAGGTTGGGACACTTGATCTTTTTCTGATTGGGTTTCTTGCATGCAAAGCATATGGGTCATTGGTTGCTTGTTTCTCCTTGAAATTGCTTTTTCTGTATAGACGGTCTAGATTTTTCTAGTCCTCTTCTTTTATACAAATTAAGAAATCTTTTTACTAAGCAAACTATTTTTTTCATTTTGTTTCTAGGCCTTAGATGGTTCTTCCTTTTCTTCTGTAGTTTGCTCTTCGCTATCGAAGAAGCAACTTTTAAGGTAATATTTTTTCTTTTTCTTTCAAGAGATTTTCTGATGACAGTTTTCTCACAAACCACAAGCTTACCTATGAGCTCATCATAGGTAAGAGTTTCAAGGTTGTTACCTTATTGGACTACATCACACTTTGATTGCAAAGTTTTAGGAAAGGTTTTGAAGAATTTTCATGATGAGATTGGGTTCAAGAATGGTTTGTCTAGGTGATTGAAGATCATTCATGATAGTAGTGAGTTTTTCAAACATAGGCTCTATCTTTTCATCTTCTTCCATATTGAATAGCTCAAAATGGTGACTAAGGATATTGATATGAGTTTGCCTTACTTGCTTAGTGCCTTGAAAAGAGGTTTCAAGCTTATCCTACATATCTTTAGCAGTGATACAATTTAAGATTTTTTTGAATTATTTAGGGAAATAACACATATTATGGCATTCATGGCTTTCACATGGAGATTGTCTTTCTTCTTTCTAGCATCACTCCATTTGGGTTTCAACTTGGGAACTTGATGTCCTCCTTCATCTTTCATAGGAATGGGAACTCTATGTTGAATGATCTTCCACAAATCAGTGTCCATGGCTTTTAAGAAGCTCTTCATTTTGTACTTCCAATAGACATAGTTGGTGCCATCAAAGAGAGGTGGTCTAGCTATTGAGTGTCCTTCCAGACCATATGATGTTGCCACTAAATCCATTTGTCCCTACAAAAATTTTACTCAAAGCAATTAAGCTTAATAAAATCAGAGACTAAGCTTTAATGCTAATTGATAGGGCAAGTGACCAAGAGATGTGAATTGGTACCTTAAAGAATTTAGTTATTAGAAAAGTTAGTTCAAAAATTGTTTCAGTTTAAAGAAGTAAGTAGTGTCGAGAGAAGCAAGCAATATATAAAGAAGTGGTAGAATGCAGGGAAGCAGACATAACAAATTTTAAATGAAATAGTGGGCAATATTATGAAAAATAGAAATTTAAAGTGTTGAAAGTAAAAAGTAGGGTAGAAAGATAGGAAAACTTATGTATATAGCTTCGATGGTCAAAAAGAAACATCTTTTAGGTCTAGTTCTCTCTTTCTCAAGCACAAATTGAATTTTTATGGGTTATCCACTGGCTGATTTCCTTACAACCCTTTTTACAACCTTTTCCTGCTTGGTCTTTCATAAAGACTAAAGCAATCATAGCTTATAATATGAGGATTTTCCACTTGATCTCTCTCTATGACTCAAGTAATTTTACTTCATAATTCAAGGATTTCCTAGCCTTATCAAGGCTCGACAACCTTGGCTTTAAGACCTTACTAAGAAAGAATTTCTCTCTTTCTCTTAATCCCAGGCTAGGGAATAAGTATTAAAGAAAAGTTTATCTCAAAAAGATCACTACAATATTCTTAAACTCTCTAACTAGAGTAGATTTGCAAACAAAAGCTGAAACATCAAGAGGATATTACACTTAAAGGATTTTTAGCTTGATTTCATAATTTTGGATATAACTCATTTGTGTCTTCAAAGGCTCTTGTCTTATTCTTTTGTAGATGAAGCTTGGAAGTGACTGTTGGACAACTATCTTGCTCTTCAGGATGAAGTATTAGTCTGGACTGATTTTTATAATAATAAATATGCAACTTAGAGACAAAGCCAACTATAAAGCACTTTAAAACATAGGTTAGATTCTATATAGTCATGTGCAAAGAGTTGTCTTGAAATACAAGCCTATCATAGGCATCTACTTAATTAAAGGCAATAGCCTTTTCAAATATTGTATTTCTTGTTAGAACTTAACCTTATATTTTTCAAAATAATTCTTTTTAATCAATCTTGGACTTTATAAAAGCATGCAATCATTTTATTAAAAAGATAACTCATCATCAAAACATGATAAAGGAATATTCTAGAGGAATAAAATCAATATATAACCAACAAAATATTCCTTTAGATTAAGGCCAACGGGCTTCCACACAAATGCGTAAACCCTTGAATTCCTATGGATCTCAATACAAAAGCCAACTTCATTTGCATTTTATACTTAATTATTGTAAAGTCCAAAATTCATTTCAAGATCCTTTATAAAATTTTTGTTTATAAATTACAAATATTTAAAATTTATAAGTATATGGTTGGAGAACTATATCTCAAAGAGATCCTAGTAGATAATTTTATTTAAAAACTTATAATTTTGTAGCAATTATATCAAAAATGTTTTGATTTATTTAATTTACTTTAATAAGTGTAATGGAAAAATGGAAGAAATGAAACTTTGCATAGGAGTGTTGGTTTAGAAAGAAGAAGACAACAGAGAGCAATGTAGTGACCTCTGGAGTTAAGCAAGGGAGAGGCTATGAAAGTGAAGAAGATTAAGACACATATGCATCATTTGTGATGACAACAATCGAAGAAGAAATGAATATCAAGAAGGGAGGCACCGGAGGTCACAAATAATAGGTGAATACAAAGTTTGCTTTTACAACAATATATCAATTAATAATAGACTATAGTAAGGATTGGATTATATACTCAAGATGCTTAAATCACATGATTAGCAATAAAGAGAAGTTGCAAAGCATGATTGAGTATAAAGGCAACCAAGTGGTAGTGACTGCGAATAACTCAAGGCTCCCAACCTCTCATGTTAGAAAGACAGTGATCTCACCTCATTTCAATGAAAATGGAGTATGTCTACACAATGTCTATCAAGTGCCAAGAATGAAGAATAATTTACTCTCCATGTCGCAATTGACAAAATCTGGGAAGTATGTTGTGTTTGGCCTAGAAGATGTCAAGATCTACAACAAGTTAAAGGCAATCGACTCACCAGTATTAGAAAGACAACACATGGATTATGTCTATGTGATATTTGTAGAGTTAGCATATGTAGACAAGAAGTGAAAGAATGAGATGACTGATTTCTGGCATGGACATTTTGGGCTTATGGGATATAACATGTTAAAAGTGATAATGAAGAAGCAAATGCTCAAGGGTCTCCCTCAACTTTATGTTTGTGAAGGCACTATTTATGTTGGTTGCCAATATAGTAAGGTATATCAACTACTGTACAAAGGATCAAAGTTTCAAGCTAAGGAGCCACTAGAGTTGGTTCACTCAAATGTCTTTGGACTAATAAAACAACCATCGATACAAGGGTATCTTTACATGGTGACCTTTATTGATGATTACTCAAGGTACGTACGGGCATTCTTTATGAAAGAAAAATTAGAGGTGCAATCAAAGTTTAAAGATTTCAGGGAGAAGGTTAAAAGTGAAGTTAAAAGAAAGATTCATTGTCTCTGCATGGATAACAGGGGAGAGTACATATCAAAGGAGTTTTGTGACTACCTTAGGTAGTGTAAGATACGTAGATAGAAAACATGTTAAAAGTGATAATGAAGAAGCAAATGCTCAAGGGTCTCCCTCAACTTTATGTTTGTGAAGGCACTATTTATGCAAGTTGCCAATATAGTAAGGTATATCAATTATCGTACGAAGGATCAAAGTTTGAAGCTAAGGAGCCACTAGAGGTAGTTCACTCAGATGTCTTTGGACCAATAAAACAACCATCGATACGAGGGTATCTTTACATGGTGACCTTCATTGATGATTACTCAAGGTACGTATGGGCATTCTTTATGAAAGAAAAATTAGAGTCATTATCAAAGTTTAAAGAATTCAGGGAGAAGGTTAAAAGCGAAGTTAAAAGAAAGATTCGATGTCTCTGCATGGATAACAGGGGAGAGTACATATCAAAGGAGTTTTGTGACTACCTTAGGCAGTGTAAGATACGTAGACAAATAGGTTCTGGCTAAGGTATGTTGAAGTATGATATGGTAGAAAGGAAGAATCGTCATCTGGCTAAGGTATGTTGAAGTATGATATGTGCCAAGGATGTGCAAAATAGGTTCTGGGCATAGTGCATGAAGATAGCAATGCATGTCATCAATAGGCTTCCACAAGCAAAGCTGGGGTTCACTTCATTGTTTGAGGAGCTATGGAAAACCAAACCCACGGTGAGTCATTTTTGTGTATTTGGTTGCATGTGTTATGTCTTCGTTCTGCATCATTTGAGGACAAAATTTGACAAGAGGGCAATCCATTGTATCTTTGTGGGGTACTATAGTAAAAGAAAAGGATGGAGGTGTTGTGACCCTAATATAGGTCGATCCTACACATCTCATAACATAGTGTTTGATAAAGCTTGCTCATGGTGAACGTCACAACAAGTGTTGTTATAAGATTCTAAGGAATTTGAAGATGAAGTACAAGAGAAAAAGGGGGGGGGGCAAAGCAAAAGAGGATGAGGAAAATAGAAGTAAGCAAGCAACGATAGTCAAGTCAAAATAAAATCCTTGGTGAACTAGTGTGTATCATAGGGAATAGGAAGAGATTGAATGTGAAGATGACAATGAAGACGAAGAAGAGTCACAAGTACAATTAAGAAGATTAAACAGATAAAGGTGAAATCCAAAATATATGAATAAGTAAGAAGTAGAATCAGTGCTGAGAGGGAGAATTGAAATGTCAGCACTTCCTCTAAAACTTTTTAGCCTTTTATAATTTATTAAAGAAACAAAGCAGCTATCTTTAGGAAGTTTGAGATACTATGGCGGCAAGAAGTAGTAGATAATTCTAGAAAGATTGAGTATTTCATGTCGATGGATTTAATAGATTTGGGAAGCCTATAAATAGGCTTGATGCCATTCGGTGTGTATGTACAAAAAGCAAGAGCATGTGCTCAAGAAGTGAGGAAGTGTGAAGTGGCCAACTTAAAAGTAAAGTGATGAGTACTCAAAGAAGTGAGTGAGTGTGTGTTTGAGTATTGTATTGTGTTAGTGAGGTATACAATAATGAGTGCTGTTGTATATAAGAGTGTCAATACTATTAGTGTATGTAAGTGATCTTATTATTGTTAATAAAAATTTATTTTTCACTTGTGAGTATAATTTTTTTTCTTAATATAAAATATTCAATTATATAAGTGTACAATATGAGAAATTCTTTGACTGCTCTAAGAGGGAAAGTTATTATTAAGATGTTTTATGGTTGTGGAAGATGATTGAGAGATTAGTTTTGTCAGTTTTCGGATTATTAAAAAAAAAAAAATTCACCTTTTACGGATAAGTCTGTGCAGGACACTTGCGCGGATATAATCTATCGCGATCCTAGATAACACAAAAAATGCTTTATTAGAATAATAGGAAAGAGACTAATCAAGATTCATGTGAATACGTGTAAAATTCTTGAATTTCATATTGTATTTATTCTTTTAAGTGTTAAATGTTAACATTTTCTATTAGGTGAGTTACTATTAATTAAAATTTTTTGTTTAATAAATAAAATAAATTATTTAAAATTTAAGTCAAATTTCAAAATATACTTGAAGTCAAATTTAAATTATGATATAATAAAATATATACTTTGCATATTTAGATGAGTTAGTGTGGTATGGCTGTTATGTAGATCTGAGACCCCATAAACCTTCGATGGAAAGGACATCAGGGATTCCTCGATAAAAATATATATACATGACTAAGTCCTTTCTTGATTTCACACATGCAGTTTTTACCACAAAAAAGTTATCATTATTGAAAAGTGTTAAGGAGAAGAACTAATTAATACTAATTCATTGACTTTCCATTGATTCAATGACTTTCCATTGAATCAAACTTGATTATCATATCAAGCATGTAAAATTTAATTACAAATATTTAATATTCTAAATTTTCACGTATAAGATTTTGGATTTTAAATTTGTTCTTACACGTGATGATACTTATATGTGTGAAATTATAATTCAAAATAATTATTTTATTTTGGTGGTTGATAAAAGCTTACGGGATGATTAGCAATTGATTTGGCGAAAACCACGTGTTGATTTTACCCCGTTTTTGTCTACAATCATAACGCAGCCTGTGTCTAGTGGGCCCCCTAATGCATGTCATCGTTTCGTTCATTCACGTTGACGAAAGCTATCATGTGTTATTTGCCGTAGAAGATTGGTGGGGTTCTGTTTGTTTATCCAGAAAAGAACAGCCAGAAATTGGGATCCAAAATGAAATGAATTAAAACCATACCTTTTTATATGTTCAATGATACCCACGACTTGCATTCTTAGGATCAACTATGAAAAAATTCGAAGACCTGACTCTGGCTTGTTTTGGGAGGTGCGATTGAGAGAGTTTATCTACAGCTTATATTTGAGCTTATCTTATAATATAAGTACTTTGGATAAAAAATTTAGGTGTTTGTTTAAACTTATGAAAATAACTTATGAACCTTCAATAAGCTTATTTGATTGTTTTCCTAAACGGGCCCTTAAATTAATATATAAGCGTAGATGATAGCTGCGTGTACCATTTTTTTTCCATAGATGGATTTTATGGAAGTTAAGAAATTGAATTTTCTTTTTTCTGTTACAGTGAATATGAATTTTTTATTTATATTGCTTTAATTTTTTAAAAATATTTTCAGTTAAATAAAATTATGAAATTGTTTGAAAAACTAAAGTGAAGTGTCGCTAATGCAGTGTAATATCTCTAGATTGATTTTAATATTCATGTTCTTTTTTTATTTCGAAGAATTTACATAATCAAAGTACTAATTAAATTTGTTTCAAATTATGTTAAAACCTTTTGGTGCAACACTATTTAAGGATCAAATGAGATACATCAAGGTCTAGCATCTTAACAAAAATGGTCTATTGCATACATATAGTTAAATATACAAGTCAAAATTTTGAGCAATTAAATTTCTCGATTTGAGGAAATTTTCATTATTTAATATAAGTGTTTGGTTAACAAAATGGCTCACTTATAAGGATGAATGGAAAATTTTCTTATTCAAAGGATATGGGATTATACTTGAATTATCTTATATAACCACCTACCTAAAGAGGTTTTTATATAAACTAATTTGATATGGGTCATAAGGCTTCATGGTGGAGGGTATGGTGGTCCAGAATGTTTGTCTGCTCAAAAGGGATAGAGTTTGTCAAAAACTGGTGTATCATCATATTTGCCTTATGTAGAAAGTTCTTATTAGCATATCATATTCTTTGTCCGAAGGAACAACCATTATGATACACCTATACCCTCTGGATCACTATAACATTTCTGGCCTTTGGCAACGGCTAAAAACCATTGACTAAAGTGACAAAACTATTGTCTATAAGAATAGGCAATGGTTTTTTATTGTTCTTTTATCAAGCGTTATCTCTTCTTCTAGGCAATGATTTTTTTAGTGTTTTTGGCAACAGACCATAAAATCATTGCCTATTATTTAGTTATAGGCAATGGTTTTTATTTTATATTTTAGCAATGATTTTTTTAACTATCAGACAACACTTATAAGTCGTTGCCAAATACAATAGGCAATGGTTTATTTCAAAATAGGCAATGATTTTTTCATAAATAAACAACACCATGG
Organism: Saraca asoca; assembly: GCA_026873985.1. NCBI lineage: Eukaryota > Viridiplantae > Streptophyta > Magnoliopsida > Fabales > Fabaceae > Saraca > Saraca asoca. The sequence goes on from JANHAO010018178.1 coordinate 8,038, forward strand.
TATATAATAGGCAACGATTTTTGAAATATATAGGCAACATTTATCAACCATTGTTGGATAGAATAGGCAACAGTTTTTCATAAATGAACAACACCTGGGTGCACAATAGGCAATGGATTTTACTATGAGAATCGATTACCTAATCAATTCATGCATGAGGATTCATATACAAATTGATTCAAGAAGATTAGTTTATGAAAAAAATTTTAATCGAAGGTTGGGAATTTTGTGTGAATTGATTGCTTAATCGATTTACAAAAGCAACAGTTTTTCACTCAGTGAATCGATTCATACATGAGGTGTTGATATTCATATATGAATTGATTTTCGAATCGATTCAAGAAGATTTAGTTTACGAAAAAAATTTTGATCGGAGGTTACGAATTTTGTTTGAATCGATTGCCTAATGGATTCAGGATATACAAATCGATTCCAGATTCAATTCATAAAGGGTTGAATTGATTCTAGAGTCAATTCTTTTCGTTATTGTAACATGCACAGTCAACACATTACATCCATTCTATGAAAAAAAAAAGAATTTCCAATCACTCTAATAATCAATACATCAATTAATTTATCCCAAATTTGAGGAAATAAAACCAAAACAACAAAATAAATGTAAAGAGCATTAATTGTAAATTCAACAACTGAATGAAAATTCAAATTGAAATCATATTCATTGAAGATTGTCATCATCATCAACAACACCTACATCCAGTATGTTATCATCATTTTGATTTGCTCCTTCACCATCAGCATTGTGCTGCATATTGTCCTGGTAAAATATATAAAATAGGTAAGCAGTAAACAATTATTTAATTATTCCTATATAATATTCAAATAGAAAGATAAAAAAAAACCAACCACTTCAATTTTATAATGTCCACTGCAATAAGATACCTCTATATATGAATAAGTGAATTGAAACTAATAATGCCTCTTCATGGGTTGGAATATGTGTGGATGCGAACAATCGCATATTACCATTTTGTGCACTATTAGTATCATCTAAAGGGGCTTTGAGTAATCTGGGAATGGCCTCTAATTGGGTCCATTAATGTTAGACCCTTGCAACAATGCTTTTAGAAGCTCCTTTAACTCTTGAACCTCACTTTTCAAGGAGGCTACCTCGTTATGGTGCTCTCACTTCAAAGCCTAAATCTTTTCTTGTCTTTTCAAGGCTGTTGGTATAATAGATCTCGTAAAGCAACACACTCTTCCTGACTTTTCCTTCCCAAACAGAGCATGAAAGGCATCTGTACTGGCTTCACTAGAGTTTGAAGTCAACTCTTGAAGTTGTGACTAAATTAATAAATTTAATTAGTGAAACTACATTATTACTCACAATTTTATCTTGTGTTTTTGAATCCAAAGCTTTTCCCTTACTATCTTCGTCAGTTTTAATGAACATTTTTACTTATGTTGGCTCTACATTATTCTAATTATTGGTATGCTGCAATAAATGTTATGCAAGTAAGTCTAAAATTGATTGCAATTTACTTAAGATTCTACCAAGCACTTAACTAAGTTTTCCATTTATGTCCAAAACACTTAAATATAGTACCAATCACTGTTGTATTCTTGCAAAATTGATAGGTCCCATTCGACGCCTCCACTTTTGTTGAGCTCTATTTTGGACATTTCTTTGGCTGAGTTTCTATAATTTAACAAAATAGGAAGTCAAAATTTAACATTCTAGAGAGAGAAATTATATATAATATGACATTTTACATGAATTTCTAAGCTTTTATCTCACTTGTATTGGTTTAAGGCTCCAATATTTGATCAACTTTCTAAAGTGCAATTTTGGCATGTCTTTGGGGTGATTTTTCAACATCTCATTCACATTCTTGTACTTATAAAAAATGTTTTTTCTTAGTCTTGCATTTATGTCTTCTCCAAGCTTCATGTATACCCAAAAGTACGCATTTTTTCCTTCTTCTGGAATGATGTATTTTTTTTTATAGAAAGAACAAAATGTAAATAATCAAAATCAAAGCATCTAACAAATAACATAGCATTAAGTGTAATAATTCTAATATACTTTTTCTTACATTGACATAATCCAACATCCATGTTTTATAGTCATTAGGTATGGCCTTTCTAGTTAGTGTAAATCAAAGGGCAGAATGAAGCATTCCTTACAATTGCACCCAAGAATAAACTTAAGTCACTGATTAATTTGTCACATGGCCTTATTGCTTGCCCTTTTTCAAAAGTGACTGCTACTACTTCTTTAGGTGTTCTTGCATGAATCTTTTTGCAAAGTGTCATTCCTCTAGTTCTTCTCTCCTTAGATGGCCCTAGTTTAATTGAAAAATGCACATTCAAAGTAATATATGAAAAGGAATGTAAGCTAAGCATCCAAGTAATTATAAATGAAAAAAAGAAGTCACATTTTGTTGTATCATTATCTTTGTCCACACCTTACTCCTTTTCAATGATATCTTTCTCAACTTGTTGCTCTATGTTATCACTTTCCATTGCATAGGAGGCATCAATTGGTTCAGAATGAGACTAAACATTAGCAGGCTGATTTGCTCCTTTTTCAGGTACTATATGCTTTCCAAGAAAATCATCTAGTGACAATAAGGGTAGATTGGGGTCCTTTTCAACTTCTTAACACTTTGTACTTAGGTCATCATTGTAGTCATAGGTTTTCTCTTATGATCATGCTTTTCATTGCATCCTTGCTCTTTGGTCAAGGTTGTGGGTTGGTTTTGAAATGTTCCTTGCTCCCTGGTCAAGGTTATCTATTGCATTTGAGAAGTTCCTTAGTTCTTGGTCAAGGTCATTAGCTGCCTTTGAGAAGTACCTTTCTCCTTGGTCAAGGCCATGGGCTGCTTCTTCTTGTCAACTTTTTCATGATTCACTTTCTTAAATTACTTTAGCAACTCAGCACTTGACCTTGCTTGGTAGTTGCTAAAACTAAAACCTTGCGTCTTATTAGGACTTTGCTCCTTCTTATGAAGAGTAGAATGTTCGGCCTTTCAGCTTGTTCCCTTATTCATGGTTGCTTGATGCATAAATACTTGCAAGAATTCATAATTGTTATCCTATAAACAATAGAAGAATTCATGCATACCTTGCTCCTAGAGGATGCTTTCTCAAGAAGACAAAAAAATTTTATTTCCCAAAAAAATTAGTAAAATTTTCACACTTTTATATTTGTTATTACATTTGTTAACGCAATTACTAAAGATTTGAATAGCTCATTAAATACTTAAAAATGTGTTCAAGACATCCTAAATGGATTTTGAAATTGATTCCTCTATTCAAAATCTTGCTAGAGTTCCAGCATTTCTATGAATAGATTCCCAAATTAATTATTTTTTAAAATTATTGAAGTTTGTATACAATTACTTAAATCAATTCAAGAATCAATTCATAAGATTTAAATCAATTCACACATCGATTCAAGTAACAATTTGATGAACACATTTTACGAATCTTTCAAATCTTTTGGGAAGTCTTTTGAATTTTTCAAAATTTTCATAAAGTTACCTGAATTGATTCACAAATTAATTCGTAAGATAAAATAATGAACGAATCGATTCCATAATTGATTGTCGTAAGAATTTGATGAACGCATTTATACACGAATCGATTACTAAATCGATTTATCACGCTGTTATATATATGTTGGCTATTCATGCCTCATTTCATGCACACTCGAATGCCCGAACACCGCCTCTCCTCTTCAGCTCCTCTCATTTAAATCACCCAATCTTCATCATTTTACACTTGTTTTCCAAAATTTCTTCTACAGAAACACTCTAAACTCAGTCACAAATATTTCCCACTGATAAATTTTGCCAGAAACTTGCAAAATCAAAAGTTCCCAAATCAACCTCTAAAACCCCAACTGCACTTTTCGGGATTTTTCTTCACAACTCGATTGAGATGGCAAAAAGGGTGAAGTTGCCAGCAAAAAGGAAGGACAAATCAGCAATGAGATCAACAAAACAAGAAGTTGAAGAATCTCTCTTCCAATCACCATCAGAGTATACCTTTTATCTTTCCTTTGGACATAGGAAAGTAAAGCCCTTAAAATGCTTTGGTGAGTAGTTGTTTAAGACTGCCCATTGGCCTAAATTGCTAGCCAAATATAAGTTAGACAAATTTTTGACCTTCAAAACAAGTACCCATACTAGGCTAGTTAAAATGTTTTATGCAAATCTAACAGATACTGATGGAAAATTATCTTGTTATGTGATGTATAAACACATAGTTATGGATTCTGAATTTTTAGCAAATGAATTTGAAATGGGTAATTCTGCACCAAAGCCTACTGCAGGATCTTTCTCAAATTACAACATAGAATTGGCCATTAGGATGCTATTTCCCTATTTTGCTCCAAAGGATGGAAGTGGGAAATTGTTGATAACTGGCTTATCCCCTAGGATAGGATCCTCCATTATGCTTTGTGTAAAATTATCTTACTAAGGATCACAAATTATGGATGATGAATTGTTCTTGATGTGGATTATAAAAAATCAAATTGATTTTAAATTTCCATATTTCATTTTGAAATGCATGGCTGAATGTTCTAAAAGATCTGACATTGTTTATCTCCCATATGATATGGTCCTTACCCTAATTTTTACAAAATTCAAGATGAAATTTTCAAATGGAAATCAAGTTTTTCAACCAAACATAACTACTATGATTACTGCATCACATCTACACAAGATGGGATTACAAGAAAACAATGAAGGGAAATGGAAAAAGAAAAAAGTGCAAGTTACTTAACCAGTAGGAGAATCTTCAAGCACCACTAGAATTTCTACTGAAGCAGAAGGTAGAATAATTGAAGTGGTAGAAAGGATGCACAAACATATGAATGATCAGCTATAGGGAATCATTGCCAGACATGAAGCTTGGTTTCAATCAATTGAAGAAAGGCTATCACGTATTGAATTAGAAGGCTAAAGAAGAGAAAGAGAAGTTGCTGCAAGATTGGATTCTCTAGAAAGCCAAGTTCAAGAGGTCACTGATAGGATGCAGTAGTAGGATGAAGAAGTAGAGATCCAGAGGATTCATTCTCCACCGGATGAGTAGCTCCTATAGTCTTAGTTTCCCCAGTCTCAGTATTGTCATTTGACTTTGATGATGTACTCCTTTTATGGGATATTTTGAAACTATTTTGGATATATTTTTATATTCAAATTGTGATTAAATCTCTATTTTTTTGTAAAATCTTCTAAAAAAAATATGCATTATCTTTTGTTGATAAGATGTTAAAGAATAATAAAAAGGGAGAAATATGAAGAAGTCAAATCAAGGTGAATATCAAAATGTAAATAAAAGGGGGAAATAAATACAATTGTTAAGTTTTCAATCAAATGAATCTAAAAATTCTTAATTTAGATTGAAGAATACCTCACATGCAGAATAGGAAAATTAGATTAGCAATTGTTATGTGAATGGTGAATCAAAATAACACCATTACCTACATCACAATAAAAAAAAAAAGTGAAGAATCATATGTTAACATTTTTTAGCCAATAAAGCATATGTTACTATTTTTAATATATAATAAGAACTTTTTGAATACTAGAATAGTACAAAGATGGTAGATTATTACACAGAATCCTCATACTCAGACTCCTCTCCACATTTATCCTTATCTAGTTCTACACTAGGTATAGGTGGAGCCATTTTGA
>JANHAO010018179.1:0-13702 GCA_026873985.1 Saraca asoca
TCTAAAAAATTTTGGTTAAATCATTTCAATTAAATTTTTAAAAGGTGTATGTAAATTCCCCAATGGGAAAAGGGCAAGATCCAATATAACTTCCGCATTTTAACTTTTTAACCACTCTTAAAGGGACCTGACAGGCATGAAATGTAGAACCAGCAAGTTTTATATTGTCCTACATTTGATTTGCCCTTGGCATTCCTCTAAGGTAAAACCCTCTTGAAGTTGGACTGTCGGGCTGAGAGGTAAAAGATCTTGTCTAGATCCCATCTAGAAAACCCATACTCCTAATGCTGTAAAGATGGCATAACACTCTTGTAGATGGTGGTGGAAGATTACTTCTCAAATACATGAGTGCAAGAGAAGTAAGTTGGAAGTAGGAGTTTGGGGTCAACTGAAAGGGACAAAGCCTCAATTTGTTCAATAGATCAATAATCTATGGATAAGTAAGAAATTTGAGCCCAACATCTCGACAGTAACAAACCCTTGAGGTGGATGGGCTGTGTGGTCGTAAGGGGAAGATGCCATGACACAACAACCTTTTAGGATACGGTAGCATTCAGCAATGCCCTCAAGCTCATCTAGTTCGATGGTCAAAGGGTATTGCTTAAATGCTGAATGATCGAAAGGCCTCTCAGTGACCTGTTGCCCCTCCCTGAGATTAGATTGAACTGATTCCTCAATGACCTCTCCACTCCTAGAGGTGAATGCCGGCTCCTTGTTTCAAGCTAAGGAATTAGACTCATTGTTACTCTCTATATGTTGACTCTGGCATCTATGAGCTGCAGATGTCTACATAAAAGGGCAAGTAATCAGGTCATTTCAAGCAACTAGATTGCTTCAAAAAAACCTTATCAGAAGAGCTAAAGTTGCTTTCCATAAGACAAAAATATCCTACGTAGCAGATCATACGCGCTTCAAAGCCACCATGATAGAGACCTAAGCTATTAAAAACCTAGGAATGTTTGACCAACAAAGCCTGCCAGACTATTAAATCCCTGAGGAGATAGAAAGCTAAATCTAACTAGAAACAAGCAAGTAAAATGCCCAGCAACAAACATCCACTCATTATCAGACTAAGCAATGCAATACCAGAAACTCATAAAGAAGAACATTCTAAGAGCATAGGTCCTGAGAAGGCTTATTATGTCAAAAGGGTAAATTGGATTCCCAAATGGATGGAGGCAAGATGAACTTTGTATGAAATGATCAACTGACTATGATAGCAATGCCAGAATCAATAGAATAAGAGAATGAAACTGGAAATTGTTACTCAAAAGCTTGGAAAGCAAACGTCAGCCTTCAGAAATGAGACGGAAAAGAGGAGGTTTCCTTATCTTATATAGTTCTAGTCACCTAGCCATTCAATTCTAAAGGCAATCAATTGCCCATGATCTGATGATCTAGAAAACTACCAGGCTCAGTTGTCACCGTATTGGTAGCAATGGGAAAGTGTGCACATTAAATGCAATAATCATGGCGAGGGTAAATAACAGGATGAAATAAAAATTAGAACAATAACATTACGTACCACAGTTTGTCTTTCCCAACGAATAATAACTTCCAGTCCACGAAGCGAACTGAGAGTTATGGGGCTAATGTTATGGGCATTTTCTGGTATCACACAAATGGGCTAACAAAAAGGCCCAAGAGGTGAGTCCAAAGGAAGAAAGCTAAGTCATCTGATCTTGAGGATGCTAAATGAGATCACTAGGTCATGAGTAGTATGCCTGGAACAAAACAAGGCCAAGACGAGCTCAGGATAGCCAAGAGTCCTAGCTCTCGTAGCCAACAATTCACTCAACGTGATACGAGCTTGACCTCACTACCCAAAGGTCAGCAACGACCCTAGGACGAGAGTGCTAGCTCATAGGACGCAGTGCCTCTCTTAACCAAAAGCCCATTATGGTCAAATCAGAAACACATATGCACACAGACAACTTACAAAATCCTTCTGCAAATAATAACTTACAGGGGGCCCACACACAGAAAGTAAACTATAGAAGTCAATTTGCAGGAGTCCTATTGTCAAATACATTTATTACTTAATATAATAGATTTACAATTTGTTAATTTACATCTGCAACTGTTGACGGTGGATTTTGGTTCAATATGAATTTGGCCAATGGAGAGGGTTCTTTGAGAACCCGAGCCATTCTCCGGTCATCAGGGCGACGAAAAGGTGTTGAATGGTAGGAGGAAAAGGGAAAAAGAGGATAAATACACGAGGTTTAATGTGGTTCGGCTAAATTTAAGCAGTACCAGACCCAACATCCACGGAGTTATTTTATTAGTATGAAAGAAAGTTTACAAAGCTTTGCTATGGCTTCTAGTAGGGTTTCTACTAGTATCCTCTTTTGTTTTATGATGACTCTAGCCCCCCATTTATAAAAGCATGGAGGGGTATAAATGGAACTAAGTTAACTATGTATCCGTTACATCAAATATTAAATGTACAAGATTGCCTAGGGTACTAAAGACTGGCTTCTGCAGGCTACTTTCTATAAGTGGGACCTAATGGCCGTATTTGCAAAGTGGCGGTGCAAGTTGTTGGTTAGCTTTATACTTGACTTCAACGAGCTTCTAGCTGAACGAGGTTGCGTCAACACGGGCTTGAGCCTACACACTAGAGGTGTCACTAGTTCCCGACTTCGAGCTCATCTGGCCAGCGAGTTTGGGTCTTTCACAAGCTAAAGGCAGATGTACAGTGATTTGGCAAACTTGTTGCTTAGTCAGATTCGACTTTTCCTAGCTTTTGCCAGCCTACTACACAGTACCCATTTTTACTGATAACAGTAACCTCCCAGCCTTTATTAATATGAGGAAGTAGATCATTGTAGAGGGGAAGAGAGAGAGGGGGACACATGCAGAAACTCTGCAAAAATACAAAGAGAGTTTGTATATTGTAACTTTGTAGAAGCACAGAGAGAAACTACAGCCTAAAGGCCAATACAAACCACTGTGGACGTAGGGGCCGATTGACTTTAGCCAAACCACGATAAAAAGGCTCTTGGTGTCCATTATTCTTCCTTTTTCTCATTTTTTTTCTATTCACACTTGTATCGACACTTGCAGTCTGGGGTTTCAAGAATTGATCCCGTTGATTGAGATCTGGCTCTACAGAACCAAATTTCACCGTCAATATATTTCAATTTAAATTATTTTTATGTGTATTAAATAATTCATATATAAATAATTATATATATAGAAATAAAATATTTATCAATACATTATTAGTAATGTCTAATTATGATTTGATAGATAATATCTATCTAAAATTTCTCACTATTTAAATTTTCATATTATCTTTAAATATCAAATACTAAATTTGATATTTCATAATTTTTTTATTTTGAAATTTTTATCACTTTTGAGTAATTATCACAATTTTAATTTAAAACATTTCTAAAATTTCATAAAAATATTTTTAAAATATATATTTTTTTAGGATAATATATTAGTTATAATAATATATAAACTTTTATTAATTAAACAATTAAATCTTTTAACATAAAGTAGGTAATTTAAATATTTGAAACAAAATAATTTATAAATAAATTCATTTGAATATTAATATATTAAGAAAATATTTTTAAAAAGATGAAAAAATTTAAATGATAAATTTTAGTTAATTTGAAATATTAATATAATAATTTTACCAAATTAAAATAAATATAATATTCCTTCACAATTAAGATAAATATGATTATATTAATTATATAATCAATTAATAAGTATAAATACAATAATAATTTATTAATATTTAAATATATTATATTTTATAATTTAAATTTATATTACAAATTATTATCAAATAAAATTATTAAACTCATACGTTTGACAAATTGTATCATATCCGGAGAACCCACTGAGCAGGAGATCTTTAACTTGTTGGGTTCTGCTCACTTATACATGGTAGAGAGTTTCATACGTTGGTGACTTCACATCTTACTCCCCGTAATTAATCATTGATTAAACTATTTGGACTTCTTCTTATTACTATTTTAATTTAATTATTCACTTAAACAAATTAACTTGTAACGTCTTTTCAAAACTCCAAAAGAGGACAGGGCCGTTTTTTAATAAAATGAGACAGATATGTGTAATAAATTAAGGTTATGCTTAGTGGAGATTGAAATATTGTATTTGGTTTTTTTTTTCTGTAATTACTTAATATTTAGCGAGTTTCATCCTGTTATAATAAATTACTTAATATTTAGTGGAGATTGAAATATTTTACTTGGCTTTTTTTTTATAAAATAAGAAAGATATGTGTAATAGGATTTTTATGTTATTTATATATTTTATAATTAATAAAATAATGCATGATTATATACTAATGGGAAGAAACAGCTTTTTCTTTAAGATAGTGGATAATTTTTTTCATCATATACCCTATAGGATATTAAACAAATAAAATATTTTTTATTATCTTAATATTTTATAACTATAAATTGGAATATCCTTATGGAAGATGTTTTTTGACAAAATAAATGAAATCTAATTATATTATCTTGTCATGATTATGTGCAAATTAGAGTACTTATGATTGATTTTATGATTTAGTTGGATTTGGAACTAATTTGGATTAATTTGACAATTTGATATTATTTTAGGCTTTTTGTTGTATTTGGAGTTCTAAACCTCTAATTGGATTGAGTCTTATATCTTTAGAAAGCTAATAGCAAGACCTATAATTGTTATAAATAGTCTCAATCCAATTTGGACGTTTAGTAGGTCGATACCAGTCCAGAAATTGAAACAAAGTGCTAACTTGCTAATTTTCAACTAGTCTCAGTATTAATATTATTTCTATAGCTCTAATCTTCCAAACAGTGCAAACCCAAGCCTATTGAATAGTTAAGATCTACATTTATAACTTTTACGAAGGCTTAGTAGTATCATTTTGAAAGAGTTTTAGGGTAGGCAGAAATAGAGCTATAATCCCATGAGTCCAATTGTACCCTCATCTAGCCCAATTCTAAAGCCCAAGTAGAGAAAAGAGAGAATTCATAGAAAAGCCTACCTGAGTCACTTATTATTCATACTCTCATTCTATTATATTCTCTAACTTTATAAAAAAGGAAGAGTTTTCTTAGGGCAAGAGCATTAGTCCCTTTTAGGGCTTCTCTTTGCTTTTATTTTTATTTTTATTTTTAATTCTCTTGTAATTAGTAGCTAAACTTTTCTTCTAAATAAAAAGAAATTCTGCTTCAATTTAATTATGATTGTAAAACCTGATTTGTATTATTGAGTTATTCCCTTGTCTATTATTTCTTTGTTTTAACTATATAATTGCATTGGATGATTAATTAATACGACCCATTAGTTGATTGACTATTTTGATTATCTACTGGCTTAAACTACAAAATCTGTATTTATTATGGTAATTTGGTAAAGTAGCAAGTGGATATTATGATTATACGCGAAAGTATGATTGTCCATCTAAGGAAAATGTAGCATGGATTTAATGATAATGTGCTAGTGTATGATTGTTTTTCAGTCTTAACCTCTTTTTATTCTTAATGCTATTGTTAATTTGATTTAGGTACTAGGCTCAAGTCAGATTAATAATAAAGTTTAATTCAAGTGCTGGGTTTGAATTAATAAAATCTGAAAAGAACAAGAAGAATTCAATTTAGATGATGGACTTAAATTAATTGTTGATTAAGTAATTAAAAAAGGATAATACATTTTGTATGAAGGATCAATTTGAGAATTGAATGCATGGGTCTTTCTTGAATTGAAGTTTTTCTCATTTGAATCTTCCTTTTCATATTCTATTTAGTTAGTATGCTATCTTTAGAATTCCATTTTTAAATTTTGTTTAGATATCCAAATTCCCTTATTTCAATCAACATTTAAATTGTTCATCCAATCTTTAAGGGTCAGCTTGAACTCACTTTCCTATAAATTACAAATTAATATATTTACCATATTAAATTTTAACGATTTCGGTACCTGTCAATTTTGACAATCATCTATGGTTATAATTTGTTTTGGAGGAACAATTGAATTTAAGATTTTAAAGACGTTACATAGAAAGATACAATTGAAAATTAAAAAGCCAACTTTTGATTTAGTGGGAATTATTCGCTGAAATTTTAATTTTAGAAAAATTTGCATTTCAACCCATTTAAAGATTAATTGATGTAAATTACTGATTATACTTTCAATAATATAAACTATTGTTTCTGTTCCTCTCAAGCTTTGGTTTTAATTTGCAATTTTAAAATTTGTTTGGAATTTATTTCGAAAATCATGATAACTTGTTAAAAAAGAAAAACTAAACATGTGTGATGGTTTTATTGGACATATACTACTAGCATCATATGCTTTGAATATAATTGTACGTACCATAGAAAGCTCTAATGATTTATTCAATGGTTTATTATCATTTAAAAATCTGAGGTATAACTATTCAAGACCATTAATAATATGTTGAAGTCTCTTCGATTAATAATTTTAGCTTTTACAAAATTAGTTACTTTGTTCATTTCATTTTATTACCATTTGAAATAAAATTATTTACTTTTTTAAAATTTATTGTTTTAGACAAAGTAAGAATGTAATAATTATTTTTTTTAATATTGTCCTTATTATCTTTACTACATACTCAATCATTCTATACACTAATTAGTTTTTATTAAAGGGCAACTTAATAATGTGTAATTATTTTATTTTATAGTGACTTTATTTAATATTCTTTTTAATTCTTGTACATTTATTTTAAATACAAATAAAAAAATACACAAAGTATTATAATATGATCCATTGTTGTTGTGGAATAGAGTAGAATCCTTGCTTACAAAAGTATAAATTTACACAATTATAAGGTAAAATAGTTATAAATTTGCTGCACTTAATGTGCAATGTTTATCAAGATAGTATCAAAGGTTGTTATAATAAAAGGGCAAGGACAGTCTCAATTCAATAATTGAGGGGCAAATTTGTAATCAGGAATATGCTACAAGAATGGTTTTCATGTTATAAATATTTCTTTGACCTGAAGCTACAAGAAATTATTTTTGTAAATATTTTAAATTGAATGAGTGCGACTATTGACCTGTTGAGAAAGATAAAATTACTCAAAATTCAAAATACTTGATAATTGTGTGGATACCACCAACATTTAGAAAAAAAAAATCATAAATAATAACGCAATGACATCTTTTTCACCGATACAAGAGGGCAAGTTAATTATGAATATTTAATCTGACACAAATTAAAATATATAAAATCTCAGCCACTGTAAGTGATACTGTTGTAAATCATATATTATCTAATAAAATAATTAATTATTTTAAAATATATTTTTATTTAAACCTGATAATTATTAGTAGACATACAACTATAAATCAAAAGTATTTAAATTTAAATTAATAACTCTTAGGTAATAGTTGTCTAATTATCTACATGATTTTTAATCAGAAGATGTTTACAATTATCTAAAACTCTATAAATAGAATAATTATAAGAAACAAAGTAAGAATTATTATTGTTCTCTTCTTTTTTGTCTTCTTCTAAATTTCAACCATATTGATTTTGACTAGAAGAACGGAGAGAATTGCAGTGTCTCAATTCTTAGTGATAACACCAAATTTTCATTGGTACCTCTAACATATGGCAATTGCATTATTAGCTTATGAACAATAGCCTAAACCAAGTGCCATGCAACTAGGAAACGCCTGCCTCCTTGACTGGCATCCTGCCTACAACTTGCCACACTTATGGCCCTCAGGTTGCCCGACAAACACTTGACACACAATACAGTACAATCACACCCTTTAGCCACAAAAGACTTGACACACAATACAGTAAAATCACACCCTTTAGTCACCATTCCCTTTGGACATGATTGTACCTCCTATCTATGTCAGCAATCCATACCAACCACCAACCATGCATGCTTATTTGTCTTTTAGAGCTTTTTGCCCATGGTTGCATGTCTATATAAAGACACTAGGTTTCTCCTCAAACCCTGAGATATTTTTTCATACGTTAATTGCCTATACCCTACTAGTTCACTAACTTAAGCATTGGAGTGTCTTCCAACGATTGTCCGATCGTCGTCACCGGTGTCTTTTCCTTGTGCAAGTCCCTCTACACACATCTCGTAGGTTTGAAATTTATCATCAATCCTATTTGTGGGGACTCTTCTTTTACTATTGACTAAGGAGTTCCAAACCTAAAAACCTTAAACCACCACCCTCCCTAAAAAATCTCCGACCACCTCTACGAGACCCACTACCATAACCTCCATCCCTTAATGGCCCTAATGAGTCACGTAATGATTGACTTGGCCCATTATGATGGAAATCATATCACTCTCTCCCATCACAACTAATTAAGAGGAACCTTACATCCACCACCATCTTGCTACAATCAATATAACTGAGAATGATAGCATCATAATATTTAGAATGAAGATAATAAGGCTGGAGGGAACTTTAAAGGCAAACTCCAACGTTGAACAATTGTTGGCAAAATCCATAACTTAAGAAGAGAAGTTCTTCACCTTCAATAGCAGGAAAACAACGGTGAAGAAGCTAAGGGCCATAACAACTAGTTTGGCCATAAAGAGTAAAACCTAAAGTAGCCTCATAGTCAAAACATTGGTTTGGGATGGAGAAAGTTTTATTATTAAGAATACCAATATAGCCCCCACTATGGTTTTTATCATTAACAAACCCCACCACCACCACTGTTGCCTTCACCTACCCAAGAAATCCTTCCGTTCCCCAAACATTATGCTTACCCTACTACTTCCAAGCTTCAAGACTCCTACTTACATAGAATAATATGATGAAACTTTTAATCCACAAGACCATTTGGAGTTTTTCAAGGCCACCATGCTACTATCTAGACCTCATATGCCATAATACATTAAGTGTTCTTTGCAATTTTGTGGTGTTTTACCCTCTTGCACCTAGATCAATCATTTGCTTTCATCAATTGGTCAACACCTTCTTAGCACTCTTCACCATAAGTAAATCCTACAATAAAAGATATGCCTCACTAGTAAACTTTGCCTAAGGTGAACGTAAAAGCCTCAAGGACTTCTTGGAATGATTCAACAAAACAACATTGGAAATCAAGGATTTGCTCAAAGGAGTGGCCATCCATGCAATAGTGATGGGCCTATAACATTATGACTTCTCCTAATTTTTTGCCAGACATCTGATAACCATAATGGCTAAATTGCTATAAAGATCAACAAAGTTTATAAATGTAGATGAATTAGAGCTCACCAAAACAAATAACAAGTTGCATAGGCATAATAAGTCATTGCCACCAAGGCCAGAACCTTGATAAGATGAGAGTAGACTACTCCAAGAAGGCATTCACTAGTTAGAACGTGGTTCAACAATTATTCATCCTTAAATGTTCCAAGGGTAAGGATGATTAAAAACATTATGGTATAGAGATTATAGCCATGAAATAGAAGAGTGCATAGCCCTAAAAGAAGAAATTGAATATCTAATTAGGTGAGGACAACTAGACACCTATCCCTCCAAAGGCAATCGTGACTAAGGCATAGGTAAAAGAGAATCACAGGATGATCGTAAAAAGGATGATAGGAGGGAAAATCATTACAACATGCATGATTTTCTAGATGCCTTCCAAGGTTATAATCAAATCCATATAAATGTGTAGGACGAAGATAAGACAACCTTTATCATAGTCAAGGTACTTACTATTACATAGTGATACCTTTTGGTATAAAGAATACAAGAATGATATACCAAATGATGATGAATAAGGTCTTTGCACCGAGATCAAAAGAAACTTAGAAGTATAAGTATTTGATATGCTTGTCAAATCAAGTGAACTCAACTGTTACTTGAAATATTTGTAGGAAACGTTCACCATACTAAAGAAGAATAACATGAGGATAAATCTGAACAAATGTGCCTTCAAAGTATCTGCAAGAAAGTTTTTGGATTCATGGTGACCTAATGAGGTATAAAGGTAAATCCTCGCCAAGTGTAAGGAATTCTAGAAATGCATAGCCCAAGAAATGTCAAGGAGGTCTAAAGAATCAATAAGAGTGTAACATCCCAGATTTTATAAAATATATTTTGGTAATAAAATAATTTTTTTTGAAATATACAAAAGGTAACTTTGAAAGTTTGAGAATTTGAAACTATAAATTTTAGGATATGGTGAGCTCAAACATAATGGAAAAAGATTTTATGAATAATAAGAATCTTTAAAAAGCGGAAGTTCTCAATCCGGATGCCTATGGAGCAAAATTTGTGTTTTCAGAATTTAATATTCAGAAAAAACTTCAAAAAGATTGAAACTGGGGCTACGAGTGCCCATCAAGTGTAAATTTATAGTCATTACAAAGGTGATCAACTTAACTAATTTGTCTCAAAATTTCACGATCTGAAAAATAGAAATATCAAAGTAGTTCATTTTTCAATTCTTTTCAATCCAATTAATTTATATTTTATATATTTAATATATATATTAATATATGTTTCATTCTATATTATATATATTTATTTTATTATTTTTGTATATATATTTATTTTATTATTTTTCTTTTTCATTTTTATTATATTATTTATAGTATTTCAATTAATTTATTTTATTTCAATTCAGAATTTCAATTACTTAATTACTTCGACTGGATAAATTTTAGCGATGGAACAAATAAGTCATAATTGGTTAGTTGATTGTATCATTAACTATTTCTTTTCTTTATTTTGTGTGTGAGAAACTTATCATGAATCTACTTATTTCTACTGCTTTCGTTATTGTTGTCAGGTTGGCTGTCAGGCTTGCTTCTATTGGACTAGAGGTTAGTCAAGGTACTGCTACTAGTCAAGCTGTAGAAGGGATTGTGAGACAACTTAAGGCAGAGGGGAAAATATGGGGTACTTTATTGCTTAGTCTTGCTTTTATGGAAGCTTTAACAATTTATGGACTGGTAATTAGTAAGCATGTCAATTTTGGACTTTAGGTGAAGAAATTAGCAAAGTTACTAAACAAAAGAAATTACAAACTTGTTAAAGAAGATGTAAAAAGGGAGTTCACCAATTTCCTTTTTCCTTTTTTGCCCCTTAAGAGATAGTTGCTCTCTTCTTCATTAAGTTATTTCCGGTTGCAAAACATGTAGCCCATTGGCTTCTCTAAACTTAGAGCTTCTCTCTCTACAAGCTCTGTTTTTCTCTTTAGGTAGTCCTTTATCTTTCCATATAAATTTCTTGTATTTTTACATTTGATTCCTTTCTTCTTCCTCTTCAATTGGACATTAAAATCTTGTTGATTCATGAAGTAAAAGTTGAGTTATGAATTTTTAAAAACTACTATCAATATTCATGTCACTATTCAACCCATGAATCAATCTAGTTTTTATGGTGTTTTAGTGCTTGAATCTATTAGATATAGCTTGTTTTTATTAAATGGACTTATAATCTAATCATATATGATTAGTTGAAGAAGAAAAATTCCTGGAAAATCTAAAAGCTAATAGACTCTTCTTTTGTGTTGTTGAAGAATATTAAAGATCTTTGTGAGATTTATTTGTATCCAATTGCTAAGGGGAGTAATTCTTACCTTTCTTATGGATTATAATGTGTTCTTGCTTGTGATTAGTTGATTGGTTAGTGTAAGTGTATAACATGAGTTTTTGATGATTGTGTAGCCAAATTTAAGGTTAAATGGATCTGTTGAGGTTTTGATTAATTTGATGTGGAAATAGCTAAGTTATTAGTTTATTTAAACTTTTAAAACATATTGAAATAGGGATTTATAGTAGAGGGTTGAACATGAAGTTATTTCCCCCATTTTTCTGTTGTTTACATGGAAAGCTACTTGTGTGAGTTGAATCATAGATTTTTGAGCTAAACCCGTGATCATTCTTGCAAAAACCAAACATTTTTGCTTTATGATTTGGCTTGAATTTTGAACTAAATTTGTACTATTCAAAACAATATTTCCTACTCTATATTTCAATTCTAATCACGATTTGGATCGTGTTTAAATTTGGACTTCCCAAAAATTTTCAAAATTTGATGAGCAGACTCACATTTTCAACTGAATTTCCTCGATTTTACTCAAATTTCTTCAGTGATTCTAATCGCAATTCTGCTCCAATTTCAAACCCGATTTTGCTTGCAATTTAACTTGCCCTTCTAGTCGGTTCAAACTTCTTTCTCTTTAAAAACTATATTATTTCTTTGGATCTAAATTGGCATGAGATGCAATTAAATTGAATAAAATAGATAAGAAATCTTGAATGAGTAATTTCCAAGTTAATACTAATTAACCTAATAATTGTCTATACACAAATATTATGAAAGCAATGTGGATAGTTATAAATATAGTGTGATAAAGAATGTGTGTTTGAGACAGTAATGAAATGATTATCTATATGTGGATATTAGAAAAATGATTGTGATACTTGTTATAATAATGGGGCCTATATAATTATGAACAAGGTCTAAGTTTGAATATTCTTTAAGAAATGACATGTGATATATGATAAATATGGTAAAGATGATATAAAATATATGTGCATGATAGATGAGAAATTGGCATGAGATGCAATTAAATTGAATAAAATAGATGAGAAATCTTGAATGAGTAATTTCCAAGTTAATACTAATTAACCTAATAATTGTCTATACACAAATGTTATGAAAGCAATGTGGATAGTTATAAATATAGTGTGACAGAGAATGTGTGTTTGAGATAGTAATGAAATGATTGTCTATATGTGGATATTAGAAAAATGATTGTGACACTTGTTATAATAATAGGGCCCATATAATTATGAACAAGGTCTAAGTTTGAATATTCTTTAAGAAATGACATGTGATATATGATGGTAATGATATATGATAAATATGGTAAAGATGATATAAAATATATGTGCATGATAGATGACCTGATAATATAATGAGAAATGATGCTATTGAGATACTTGAAAATTTCCCATGAAATATAGGATGGCAAGTGATAAATGACTGTGATGTGAAAATGCAATTACTATGAATGGTATTATGATGGAAAAGTATATGATGATTGTTGTTGGCATTATAATCATTATGAATGATTATATAGTGTAAAGCTTGTTTATGTACATAAGACATGGTATGATATACAATGTTATGAATGATATGAGAATGATGGGTTATGAAGGGAAACAATGAACAAGGATCCTAGATCTGTGTGTTCCAATATGGCAGAGGAGCATAAGGTAGGTGCTGGAGGGAAAATGTTGGGTTTGTGTGGGTTATGGCTAGAACGGAATAACAAGGTGGTTTACATTATTTTTTTTTATTATTTTCTTTATTAGAATTATTATTTTGAATACATTGGAATATGATAAAATATGATTTGAATATGTAACACAATTACTGATAGTTTAAAGCTGTGTGAATAGTATGATCTATAACTATAATCCTAAGAAATTCTAAAAGAAGATTTAATATGGTAAGATAATATAATATAAACTTGTGTGGAGACTAATTCTTATGTAATGCTACCCTTAAAGGATGCTTGGCACAAGGAAATATTCCTGCAACTCAAACCTCAAATTAGCTCACAAATACTAAGAACTATGAATAAAAAAAAAAGAAAATTGAACTAAGAATTAAAAGGAAAGAAGCAAAACAAATATACAAACTAAATACTACAAAAGTAAACTTGGGTTGCCTCCCAAGAAGCACTCATTTTAAGTCATGAGCTCGAC
>JANHAO010018180.1:0-13728 GCA_026873985.1 Saraca asoca
ACTTCAAATGGTTTGAAGGGCATTATGGACTTTTGCCAATACATCGGGAGCCTACTAGGTCACACACATAATAGGAAATGATGTGACCGATGATAAAATTATATTTTGGACACATTTGATGTCCAAGGACTAGACTGCAATTTGGTGAAATTGCTCTAGGGCCAAAAGGAAGCTTTTGGAAAGCTTTGGGGAAAATTTGTAATTAGACAAAATGTTTTAAACTTCCCCCCCCCCAAACGATGCCGTTTCACTTGCTTCCTTTTGGCTTTCTTCACCGTGCAAACACACGGACGTGAGGAGACAATTCATTTTCGATTTTGAACCGAAACATGGAGAAAGGTTTGGCCATGGAGAGCCGAAGCCAAGGGAGGAGGAAGAAGAGGCCAAATGGTTCGGTTCTTAGTTACATCCAGTCCCACTCAAGCACCTCAACAAGCTAGCACTTGGAGAGGAAGCTTTTGAGGCCATGAAGAGGATTTTCCTTGTGTGAAGATTCACAGTCTTCCGCTGTGCAAGAACTGGACTAAAGGTTAATGAGCTCTTCTTCTACTCTAGATTTGATCTAGGATATTTTGAAACCTCACACCAATGGATATATAGGAGATTTGCTCAGCTAAAGGGGAGAAAATTTTTTGAAATTTTCGACCCTTGCTGCCCCCTCTTGGCCAAGCAAATCTATCACCTCGCCCACTACCGTCGTTACTACTGGTACCCTTGGATCCGCATAGCTCCTTGTGCGGATAGACCACCAGTAGGGATTGCATCTACTATACTTTATTGTTATCTCACTGCTCGTAGGGTTCTAAATATCAGATGGCATCAATCCTAATGTAAGATGTATCCTCCCTATTAGAGCCTTGATCACTACCCTCGTCACCTTATTGTGCCTCATCTTGAAGTTTGGCTTGTATGACATTTAGGATAGTCGTTTGTGGACACTCTGTCATTCTATGTCACCCATTACATAAGAAATAGGCTAGGGTCTTGGACTTCCTTTTGTTGATGGATATCTAGGATGATCCTAAAACTTGTAAGTGGGATGACACTTCATTGCCTCCTCCCTCACTCTTGGAATTGTCACCCTTACCTAACTGGTTGCCATTAGTAGTATTTGAGCCCTTTTTGTGGGATTTTGTTTTAGAAAAGCTAATGTCATAGTCAGACAAGCACTTAGCTATGGTCACCACTTTCGTGAGACTTTCAATTCTCCTCCTTTGAAGTTCCATGATAGACCCTCAACAAAATAGAATAACTTATCCTTTTCAGTCATGTCTTGTATATCCAACATGATGGTTGTGAACTTTTTCATGTAGTCTTGAACTGGTCCTATTTGTCTCAACTCACGCAATTTCTGTTGAGCCAAATAGTCCATGTTTTTAGGATAAAAATGCACCTTCAACTTCTGCTTAAGCTATTCCCAAGTATTGACGTGACACATTTCCTATTAAATTGCCTAGTGCTTAGTCCTCTACCAAACTTTAGCAGTATCTACAAGGAACATAATAGTGTAGTTTAGTTGAACTTCCTCAGAAATAATGTCAAATGCTTAGAAATATTGATCCATATCAAACACAAAATTCTCAAGTTTTTATACATCTCTCTTCCTCACATATGGGCTTGATTCGGGGATTTTTCACCTTCCCCTTTCGCTCTGAGGTACCACCCTCTTACAAACTGTTCCTAATGGTCATTATCAATACCTTCACTAAGGCTTTTATGTCACTTGTCTTAACACAAAGAGTTGTTATAACATCTTTCACCTCATTGATAAGGTATTTAATAGCATTCCCTAAATCCTTCTGAGTGCTCTCAATCGTAACAAGCTGCTTACCAATTTGTGGAATATCACTAGTCCCTGCGCTTTTGACTCTCACGTTGGCTTAGAGATTCAAGACTCAGTGCTTGAGAGATTCCCAATTCTTGGCTCTTCGAAAGAGTTCAGGGATTTCTTTTCTTTCCAAATTTCTTACGATCTTGGCAACTCTTTTTAAATTTGCAATTGCAACATCAATTGCATCAAATTGTTTAACGAATGTCTTTTTCTTAAACAAAATGCATATCAATAGAGTATAATGGAAACAAAGAAGCGTGGACTCAACCACGCTCTGATACCAAATAGTTATGGTCTGGCAACTCAATTATCGAAACTTGTGGCACTTAAACTCTTTGTTTGGCACCTGCTCACCTAGTACCTGAGAATAAGCTAGTCAACTAATATTACACCTTCTAAGTTTTCGAAAATAACAAGCAACACCCATAATTTATATCACATTGAGGCAACCATAAGCACAAATCACATAGTACATAAGCAACCAAATCAAGTATAAAGACAATCAAGTCATTCACATTAACAAACATGATGTGTTTATGCAATTTGAACAAATGCAGATAAATGCAGTCAAAAGCAACTAAATTTTATAGGACAACATTTTAATTGAAAAAGGGCTACTTTTTTATTCAAATTAAGAGCCTTGTTACAAACTCCCAAGTATATAAGGAAGCTCTTAGCTACACACTCGATCCCCTAAACGAGTGTCTTGTTACCTATCTCAGGTCACTGAACACTCCCTTTAAAAAACATTTTAAACCAAAGTCCTAATGACACAACATAATTTTTTTGAGTTGATATAAGGACTTTTCTCCTAATTTGAGAGGGCTCTAACACACCACAATATACTGACGCAAAAATAAAAGTCCAAAAATTATTATCATGTGCTTATCTACTTGTACTGAGTAAATTATTTTGATCAAAATTATGTAAACGTCCTCAAAACAAGGAAAAATAGGAAAAATAATCTACGTAAATATTTTCTCTCAAATTTACATAACATAATCTTCTTTTTATGCTTGACTTTTATACTAAATTTTGTTTGAATCTAAGCATGTTTGTTTGTTGAATTTGATCACAAGTCTCGAATTGTGACGCTAAGAAATTCTATTTTGACACCTACCATTAATTAACATTGTTGTTATACAACCATAAGCTTTCAACAGGGGGACTAGTGCAAAGCAGAGCACATCAATCTATATGACTAAGACGAAAAACAATTGTTTAGAAGGGTCAAAAGTAGAATCTTCGATCTCCTAGTGAAGTGATTAACTGACATTGACATTATACAAAACATGCTAATCTTGCATTCTTTTTGCCAGTTTCGGGTGGAGTCAGAGAAAACGTGATTGTTGGCGCTAGAAGCAGCGGACCAGCTTGATAGTCTGGGAAACAAACAAGCTCGAGGGATCATTGCAATGGCTAATATGCCTGCCAGTTCCTACTCCTGCTTTACTTATCAGTGTTTGAATTTTGTTCATGGCGTGTGATCAGGTAGCTACACCAAACATGGCATTAAAGGTGCTCGACTTGGCAATGCAAGTCCACTGAGCTGCCGGCTTATCAACCGACACAGTGCTATCTCATCTCTGGGTAGCTGCAAGACTATTGAGGATTGCAAATGGCCCTGATGAAGTTCACTTGGCTACGATAGCCAAGTTAGAACTACATAGAGCGAGCTTTAGGAACACATGAGAAGTTAGTATAAATTTTGCTTTAATCAGCATATCATGTTGTGATACGTTTTTCTAACTGTATTACCATCTGAAATGTTTATTTTGAAAGAAATTGTGTAAAAAAACTAATGTATTCTATATCCATATCTAAATTTTATACGTACTATGTTTCTTGTAACTAAGCTCAAGCCTACTGTTTCAAGTCGAAATGTGAGAATGATATTGGTCCAAATGTTCGATGTTACAGAAGCTTGGTAGGATAACCTTCAACTCTGTCTATAGACATATATGATGAATATGGAATTTCACGTAATGTATTTCGAGGCCAAAAACAAAAAAAAAAAAATTCATATATAGGAGAATGGCAATGTCATGAAACTTTTTAAATAGCGTCCAAGGAAGCAAATCAATAACCTTGATTGAACAAATAAATAAATAAATCATCTTAGATGTCAATTATTCGAACAAAAACCATTTTAAATACGAATGAATCAAATGACTTGTTAATTACAGCTTTTATTAAAAGATAAGTTACTTTTTATCCAATTTCTTAAACAATTACGGTGTAAAGTACCCAAAAACATTATTTATCAAATGTTAGAAGCTTGTTCCAAATTGTCTTGCTAGTGTAAATAGGACAAGAAGAGTTAAAATAAAATTTACATGAAACAAAGTAACAGCATTAATTTCATGCTGCCATATTGGCAGTGTTTCACAGACAGCAATTACTCTAAGCTCCATGATTCAAGGATGTCCTCTAAGTCTCAAACTATTTTCTAATCAATTAAAGGGACTAAAATTAGTCAATAACTATATTTCAGCTAATGTCGATGTCGAGTTTAGGAAAAAGAAAAAAAGTATAGCTCCCAATTTTAGTGGTTGTTACAACAAGTTTACTCTATTGCATAGGGAATTTCTCACCCTTCAATCAGAAGAGGTGATTTTTTAGAGAACTCTTCTCCATATAAATACCTCAAAATATGCCCAAAGTTCAGAAGCAGAGAGCCTTATTAAGGCATCAAAACCTCTGCTCCCGAAGAGGGCCAACATCTCTAATTCTCATTATTTTTTTTCTTTTGTTGGCATCTCTTCTGTAGAAAATCACATAAAAAAAAATATAAAACACATTTCAAAGTTCTAAGAAATGGCTGTATCTGATGACAGCCAAGTTAGAAAGAGGAAAATGGCCCTTCTCGGCGTTTCCTCCATCCTTCTCGTGGCCATGGTAGCCGCCGTGGCCGTCGGGGTAAATAACGAAAATCACAGCAACGGCAGCGGCGTCGCCAACGACGGCACCGGCAGCGGGATTTCAGCCTCTCAAAGAAACGTTGAAATGCTTTGCCAGCCAACTGACTACCAAGAAAGATGCAAGGAAACCCTCTCACCAGCCGCCAAGAATACCACAGACCCAAAAGAACTCATCAAAGCGGAATTTCGGAGCACGATGGAGGAACTCAAGAAGCATATACATGACTCCGACCTCTACAAAGAGCTGGCTAAAGACAACATGACCAGACAGGCCATGGATGTCTGCAATGAAGTTATAGGCTACGCCGTCGACAGCTTGAATCGATCCATTGATAAAATCGATAAGTTTGAGTTCATCATGGTCAACCAGTTCGCTTATGACCTCAAGGTTTGGCTCTCCGCCGCCATAACCCACCAGAGGACGTGTTTAGATGCTTTCGAGCATACGAACACCGACGCCGGGCTAAAAATGGCAAAGGTCTTGAACTCATCCATGGAGCTCAGTTCAATCGCTTTGGACATTGTTACCGGCGTTTCGGAGCTGGCCAAGAGCTTTAACTTCAACTTCAGGAAGCTTCTGTCCTCCAGCGAAGACGGCATTCCTTCGTGGGCGAGTGAGGGCCAACGGCGGCTCCTTCAGGCCACCACCACCGCGGGTACTGGCGCTCCGTCTGGTGCACCAGCTCAGGCTTCGTCTGGTGTAGCGGTTCAGGTTCCGCCCGGTGCATCGACCCCTTCGGCAGCAACGCAGACAACCACACCGGTGGGTCAGGACCTGATGGGTCCCAACGGCATTAAGGTGGACGCGGTGGTGGCTCAAGACGGAAGTGGGCAGTACAGTAAGCTGAATGATGCTCTTAAGGTTGTTCCCAGGCCCAACACGAAGCCGTTTGTGATCTATGTGAAGGCCGGAATTTATAAGGAGTACGTGAATTTGGAATTTGGACAGGACCATGTTACCATTATTGGAGATGGTCCGACGAAGACCAGGTTCACGGGCAACAAGAACTACAAGGATGGTATCACAACTTATCTCACATCAACTTTTGGTAAGTTGCAGATTTCAATAGCTAACATGGGAAAAGTAAGCTGAGCTAATTACACAAGTGCATGAGAACTTTACATTATTTGCATGAACATTTTATTATATCATTAATATTCTTGAACCAATCATACATGGTTATTGTGACATAGATCATTGATAGAGAGCTATTAATGATGGCAGGTGTGAATGCATTATACTTCACTGCCAGGGACATTGGAATCGAGAACACAGCAGGACCAACCAAATACCAAGCAGTAGCACTCAGAGTAACATCAGATTATGCCATCTTCCACAACTGCCAATTCGATGGATACCAAGATACCCTCTATGCCCAGAGCAACCGCCAGTTCTACCGCGACTGCACCATCTCCGGCACCATCGACTTCGTCTTCGGCGCCGCCGCCGCCGTCTTCCAGAACTGCAAGCTCGTCCTCAGAAAACCCTTGGATAACCAACAGTGTATCGTCCTCGCTGGAGGCCGCGACAAGGCCGACCAAACCGGCGCTCTCGTCATGCAGAAATGCCACTTCACCACCGATCCAGAATTCTTCACCGCACCGAAGAAGGTCAAGGCATTCATGGGACGGCCATGGCGGCCATATGCAAGGACTGTGATCATGGATTCCCAGCTTGACAATGTCTTCGAAAACGAAGGCTACCAGTCATGGATCGGTACTCTTTACCATGAGACTTGCACTTTCTACGAGTACAACAACAAGGGCGCCGTCGCTACCGCCTTCGCCTCCAGAGTCCAGTGGCCCAGCGTCAAACAGATCAATGCCGGCGAAGCCATGCAGTTCTATCCCCAGAAGTTCTTTGAGCTTTACCGTGATCCTGCCGTCGCCAGCATCACCGGCGCCGTCGATAAAGATCAGTGGATATTGAATTCTGGGGTTCCTTACTCTCCTGGACCCATGTAAGGCGGCCATAACCTCATGCGGCAGAAGTTTGATTATGATGAATGTTAGAATGATCATTTTTAGATTTTGATATAAAATGAGGCACAGTATGGATTTCAGTTCACTGGGTTTCTATATGATGAATTCGGCTAAGCTAGCATCAAAGAAAGCTGTGATTCCACCAAATGACAGATTTATTCAAAGCATACCAATTTTTTTTTTCAAGGCTAGCAACCATAGTTCCCTGCCCATTTTATGTGAGGACAGTTTTAATATTATTCATCAATTAGTCAAACCGAAAGTATAATCGCTTAGATGTACCTGTTTGGGATGACAACAAATAAGAATTTATTTCATTTTTTAATAATGTTTGGATTTAAATTTAGAAATATTTTATTTTATTTCATTTTAATTATATTTGTATCATTATAAAATTTGTTCAATTTATCAAAAATTTCAGGAGAATTCATTTGATTTGAACTAAAATATATATTATAGAAAAATATTTATTTTTATTCTAATATTTTATTTATGAAACCTTCAAAACCTACTTTTAATTGAATTTTATGTATTATTTGATATATTTTAAATACAAGAATTTATTTGTAAATAAATTGAAATCACATTTTAGACATCACTTTCAAATAATATAATTTATTTGCAAATGAATTAAAATTATTTCTATTGAAATAAAAATTAATACAATTTAAAAAAAATTGATTCCAAATAATACATTACTTTTCTTTTGACTAAAATAAAAATTGGAGGTTTCTCCGGTATTCCATAAAGCATTGAGTTGGACGTGTAACAGGTGGCTGACTATTGGAAAAATATCACACCTGTAAAATTTGCAGAGAATTAAAAAGGCAAATAAAAATAATAATAGAAATAAACACACAATTTTTTGTGAAAAATCTCTAAATTTAAGGAGAAAAATTACAGAAGAATCAACAAACACTTCACTATTAAACTGCAAAAAAAATTACAATTTTTAACTCTCTTTTACAAACCTAAATCTCATTTACACTCAATTTCCTCTCAAATAATTCAGTTACTGTAATTTTATTTCTTCCTTATTCTGCAACCCATACACTAAATTTCTCCACCTAAAAAACTTTCATCTTACTCATATATATATATATATATATATATATATAGTAAATAAAAAATAATAACTAAATCTTATTAGGACTCCAAGTCTAACACAAACTATTTACATAACCTCCTTCCTTTCAAAATTATCATCTTTTTTTAAAATAAAATTCTTTTAATCTAAGTTAAACTCAACATTCTCCACCTTAATTTAGATTATATCTTTTCAAAATTTAGTTGATTTTCCAATACAAACTACAACTCTTCACTTAAGAAAGATAGTAAGAATTGATCTTGTCAAAACCTTAACAAAAGTCATTCTTTGCAGGAAGCATCGCATGCTCCACCTTCTTCACTTAATCATACGTTTTAGCATTTAAGTTTCTCACAATTGTATTCCCCACTAACTCGTATAAATTCTTTTCAGTCTTTTCACCTTTCATAATAATCAAATTACCTTTAGTAACTTTTAGGACTCCATTTTGAGCAGAATATTCACATCCTAAAGCATCCAATTTATCTAAAGAAATTAAACCCCTTTTCAATATCATTGCATATTTCACATCCTTCAAAGTCTTTATATTACCACTGTGCAATTTAAGTTTCACACTACCAATACTATTTACATTCACAATATCAGCATTTGTCATCTTTATAATTCCAACTTGACAATTTGTAATAAGTATCAAACATCTTTTTATTTGCACAAACATGACTGGAGCATGCAGAATCAAATGATCAACAATCATTGGAATCATTCTTTCATTCATCAGTCATTAAATTCACATAATCTTTATTATATAAATCATTTTATCCAGTCAACAAGTTTGAGTCCAACTTTCCCCAAACTGCAAGTCTAAAAATGTTGATATGCAAAAAATGTAAAGAGATGGAGAAGAGAAGGAAGACAACAAACAACAGGAGCTTTTATCATGGTTCAACTAAATCCAAATTGGCCCCTATGTCCATGATATTCTTGTATTAACTTGGAACGTTGATTTTCTCAATTTTACTCAACTAGATTACAATGTTAGGGCTCTCTTACTGTAAAAATGCTTTCTCACCGTCTTGACAGAGTATCTACATGCCTATTTTTTCTACCTGTGTTACATTGTCCTCCTCCTTCTATTTATAGAAGGAAGAAGGGTTACAATTGTAAAATCTCAAATAACAAAATAATTATTCCCACTACATTAGGCATTAAATGCTAGACGTCAGGTAATAAATACTAGGCAAATCAATGTTGGACAACCGGGAGGCTGATGTGTCGATTTTAGAGGCTGACTTGTCGGTTAGGGATATATGTCCTTAATTGCTGACTGGACTCCCTTCCATATGCTTAGGTCGCTAGCTCAGCGACCCGTCGGCTGTTTTAGCTGGTCTCGCTATACTAGCCCTAACAGTTCCCTTAAGGGCGGTCATGGAGGTTCTCTTCCATCGACAAGCTCAGGTTCTTAATGAGTGTGACCTTACCATGATGTCCTCGCTGAACGATCTTGGTCCCTTGATCTGGACTCTCTCCTTCTCGAATCTGTCCCCTGTTAGGCCTTGAACAGCCCATTTGCTGTTATCCGAAAAACACCCACAACACATAACAATCAAATTACCTTCAGTAACTTTTAGAACTCCACTTTGAGCAGAATATTCACATCCTAAAGCATCTAATTTTTCCAAAGAAATTAAACCCCTTTTCAATATTGTTGCATATTTCACATCCTTCAAAGTCTTTATATTATCATTGTGCAATTTAAGTTTCACGCTACTAATACTATTTACATTCACAATATCACCATTTGTCATCTTCATAATTCCAACTTGACAATTTGTTATAAGTATCAAACATCTATTTATTTGCACAAACATGACTGGAGCATGCAGAATCAAACGACTAACAATCATCCGAATCATTTTTACATTCATCAGTCATTAAATTCACATAACCTTTATTATAGAAATCATCTTATGCGATCGTAATACAGTATTAGCATCATTTTCCTTCTTCTCTTTGATTCTCTTCAACTCATCCAAATCATCATTCATCTTTTCACACATCCATTTAAAATGCCCCTTCTTGTGACAGTAAAAACACTCATACTCACTATAATCTTTTCTCAACCTTGAATTAGACTTGTAAATCTCTCTTCTATTTGGGTTGCCATTGTGATATGCACTTCAACCATGACCATCACTAGCAACATAACCGGTTGCCTTAGATCTAATAGTAAGCTTATTCAACATTTCATTCTTTAATATAGCAGAAATTACATCTTCCATTTCAAGTATATCTTTTCCAACCAACAACGTAGTCACCAAACAATAATTAGAGTTTGAAAGAGACAATATTAACAACAAAGCTTTATCCTCATTCTTTAATGTAACTCTCACACCTATCAACTGAGATAGCAGCTTGTTAAAATAATTCAAATGGTCTCTCATGTTAATGCCTTCATCCATCCTCAATCGGCAATTACCTTCAAGTTTTTCTAATTTTTTTTCAAAAAACACACGATCAAGTAAAAGCTTCTAAACTAAAAATTATATAGTTAGTTGCTTATATACAAAAAAAAACACATAATATATTAAGTATATGTATCTAAACTAAAAATCACTACAAAAAAAGGCAGTTTAGCGATCAAAAATTTCAGTCACTAAGTCATGAATTTCAGTCTCAAACTGGTGTAGCAACCAAACAACCATCAAAAAAAAGGAGTGACTAAATACCTAGTCACAGTACAGTCAACAACCGAACTTGATTCAGTGGCAGAACTTAGTGACTGAAATATGTAGTGACAAGTTCGGTCACTGAGCTCCTCCAAATTTGGTCGCCATTTGTTGTTTGCCATCGAATTTTTCGTTGGTAATTTCGTTGCTGTGTAGTTGCCACTGAATATTTAGTCACAGTTTCAGTGGCTGTCTATGACTAATGTGGAAGAATTGGCCACCATATATTTGGTGATAGTTCAGTTGCTGAGTAGTGGAAAAATTGGTGACTGAATTTTTTAGTCACTAATTCAGTCACAAAATCAATAAAATCTGAACAAAAATTTAGTCACAAATTCGGTCTCTAACCAGTGAACAGTTTTTACAACTACTTTATTTGGTGACTATTTCGGTCACTGACACTTGATTGTCACATAAAAATGCTACTAATCCAATCCAATAATATCCAAGACAATCTAAAACCTATTCAATTCTAGTATATAACAAAATCAATCAATAAAACATTAAAAGTAAATTTAATGCATAAAAAATATCTAAATCAAAGTAACAATAAATCTAAAAATGTGACAATAAATCCAACTCACTACAAATCTAATCCAAATAGAAAACTAATTAGTCACATATAAATCAAGTAGAAAACTAATGTACTCTAAGATGCATCATCTGCATCAAAGTCATCACATGGATCCTCTACAGGGTGCTGTGCATCGTGTGATGCTAGACCGTGGGGCTGGGACACTGCTGGCTTAGCATCAGGAGACAAATTGATCGATGAAGGATCAATGTGTAGGTGCTGATACAAATACTCCATCCTTTGCTCATTACGTTGTAATCACTCTCGCGTGTCAGCAAGGAGTGCATCCTTGCCCATGAGCTCCATTGTAAGGGCAGTAACCTTTGCTCTTAAATTAATCAACTCAGCACTATCTGGCGTAGATAAAGAAGATAATGCTCCTACAAAGGAAAACAAGAGAGGGCCTAACTCACCCTGTGACTAGACATTGCCCTTTTATTTCCTTCCCCTAACAAGTTGGAGCAAGAGGGCATTGTCGACTGCTACAGAGCTATCTCCCTTACTACTAGTGCCTTCTCCTCGGAGTCGTTAATACTTGTTCTGTTAATACAAATTTAAATAGTTAATATAGATAACTCATTTTGTAAAATTAAATATACTAATAAAAATATACTTACAACAACATATGTAGCCTTTTGGCAAGCCCAGTTTCCCTCTTCAACTTCTTTGTTCGCTCCATAATCTCAAAACCGCTAGACTCCCTCTGCAACTCTTGTTTTTGCAAATAAAAAATTAGTAAATGTTAATAATTAATTAAACAAAAATAGTAATCTCAAATCAGATAAAGCAAAATTAAATCATGTCAATCTCTTCATGTGCTCAGCTATAAAGATGGACCTACTAGTGTATGAAGATGCACCCATATCTACAACCCTATTTTGTTTTGCTCTTTTATTCCTCTGTTTCCACTCTGGGCTAGCCCATATTCTATCAAGTTGCTCTCTAATGGAAGGAGATACCCAATCACATTTACATTTACTGGCCCTAAGTTTATTCATTGCATTTTTAAGATATTTTTTACCCTTATGGTCAAAAATCTTCCTGATCTGTCTCTCATGAGCAGACAACCATCTATATGTCTCCTGCAAATGAAAATATTAGTTAATAAACAAATAAAAAGATGTAATAACATAAAAAAATGTAATTATTAAATTATACTTACCCAAAATTTTACAAACCACATATCTTTCTCCATAGTAGGAACCTCTTTCTAACAAGTCCAATGACCCTGGAATTTACTCCTGATAGCGTCAGAAATGACATCTACCAATCCCTTAGTAAGGTTAGATCTTTTTAAAGAATAAAACTCAATGTCAGTACAAATATACATTTATCTTAAGTAATAAATTAAAAAAAAATAACATGAAATACACTTACTCAAGATGGACGTCCCCTAATGCAATCCAAATCTTACCCCCATCCAAATCAGAGGGCTCTGTAGTATGTGACTGCTGGACAGTGGGCTATGTAAATAATGATGGTGCATGTATGGATGAAGATGGTGCACGTGAAGCCAACATCCCTATATGTAGTTGTGATGATGATCCAGCCACTGAAGGGGTAAATGGGGTAGAGGAGACCTTAGGGGTAGTGGAAAGAGGAACTCTACCACGTCCTCTCCCACGACCCCTAGTACCCTTGCCTCTACCTCGACCAATGTCAACCATCTGTAAAATAATCACAATTAGTTAAAGACATTTAATATATCTATAATTACTTGAACAAATAAAAACAACATATTCATCTACTTAATTAAATTCAGTTTCTGCATTACTAAATTCACCCTCACTCTCAGATGAAACATATGTATTTTCACTAAAATTATCTAAATTCGACCCATTGACCATATCCCCATCAACTTCCTCTGCATCATCATCTACATCTGCAAGACTATCTTCATAGACATCTGTGTCAACTTGCGTAATTGGAAGATCTTGAATTTCATCTGGATACGGAACATTTCTTTCAATTTGTTGAATTGTACGTGCATTAATTGTACACCATGCCTTTATTTTATTAACACCTAACCAACCATTATGATCCTCTGGATACAGTATATAATATACTTATTCAGCTTGTTGTGCAAGTATGAAAGTGTCATATGCCTTATTATATCTTCTTGATTGTTTAACTTCAACAAGTCCATAATTATTATCTACTTTTGTCGCTTGGTTAGGAGTATTGTCAAACCATTGACACTTGAAAAGAACTACTTTCTTAACAGGCTAGCTAATGAAATTCAATTCAATAATATTAGTTAATATCCCATAAAAATCACTTTCTAACTGATTATTAATGCCTCGTACACATACACCATAATTTAAAGCTTCCTTGTCATCACTACGATTAAGGGTATGAAACTTATATCCATTTACTACGTATATTGGCCATGATTTGACCTTCCTAAGTAGACCCCAAGCTAAACTTTGTAAAATATTATCTTGCATGTTGTTTGTCGAATTTTTCACCTATAAGGAATAGAAAACAAATATCATGTATTATGACATTTTCAAGAGAATAAATAGTTTCAGAAATTATAAAGATAGTCTTGCAAATATAAATAAGCCAGATCTATCTTAACTTACATATTTTTTGAACCAAGTAGGAAAATTGGAAGAAATCTCAGACTCAATTTGAGAATCTAA
>JANHAO010018181.1:0-13706 GCA_026873985.1 Saraca asoca
TCATCAAAAGCTTGACAAATTGCTTAGTTCTCCTATCCTCTTCCTATAGGTGATTATTAAGCAATAATCATATTAATATCTAAACCAAATGAAGCCACTCTGTTCAGATGTCACAGTAAAAAGAAGGAGGAAGGGAGAAGAAATGACTAACCAATTGAATACAACATGAAATATCAAGACCTCAACATTAATCTTCAATTTATAGCCCTTTGGACTGATTGCAAGTTGCTCAACCTTCCATGGACATGGAAGCATGAAAAATGCAGAGAAAAACAAGAACTAAATGTTACAATATGTCACAATACAATACTCTCTTCTGCCTTCACACTCTTTGTAACAAAACTACTCAAGAAAGAGAAACTATCTGCTGGTTGGTGGAGCAGGTAGGAAGTTGGTGTAGCCACTACTGATTTTAGCCATATCCTATTGCTAGCCTTTTTGCTTGAATGTAGACTTGTTGACTATTCCTTTGACTTGGATCTATTGGAGTATGGGGCTACCACAAGAGAAGGTCAAAGGGTTCAAGTCTTATGCCAATTGGGGCCTAAAATTCAACTCTGTAGCAGAGGCCCAACTCATAGCAACTCTATATCCATGTTTCAGCACATTTTACATGCCCAAAATGATGTTTTCAACCCAGGGAGTCTCATAAGATATGTAGCTATAAGTCTCAGCTTCCAATTGGACTTAGTTTGACCTTAATTGGACTTCTCTAACTCCAGATATTGTCTACTGAATATATGAAGGTCGAGCCGCCAGGGATAGGGCTGAGACAGTATTTTGATTCTGACTTGAGCTCCAATTTTGGATAACCAATCATATGATTTAGCTTTTGTAGTCTTCATGAAAGTTGTAGATCTCTCTCTTATCTTTCCTGCAAGCAAGAATCACATTAATTGGACAAATTTAGCTCAAGATATAGCCAAATTACAGAAACTACTCAAAATGCCAAATACTATAGAATTTTCTTTAATGTTCCCAATTGATACAAAACTTGAATATGTAATAATCATAGCTCAGTTAAATCAGTTTAGACCCTAAGAAGCTTAGTGAGAGGACAATTAAATGAGTAAAATAATTTGTTATCAGCTAGTCATCATGTGTTCAGTCTTTATGTTTCATCTATTCATTTTCGCGAGCTTCAGTCCATAGTCCGACATATCATCTCCCTAGAGGATGCAACCCTATGATACCCTGTCTAGATGACTACATGGCTTATCCACCTATGGGGTTCATTGCTTTCAATTTCTTGCACCTCGTTGTGGGGCTTAGGTTCCTGATACACCCCTTTATTGTCAATTTCCTGAATAAAGTGAGACTTAGCCCAACTTACCCCCAATTCCTACACTCAGCTCATTTCCCTGGTGCTGATTTATTTAGGCAATGGTCTCTTACCACTTTTAGTCAAAGTTCTATGCTACTTGTTCAATCTTAGGTGTGTGAGCATGTCGGATGGGCTCTATTACCTCACAGTTCAGTCAACGGTGCATAAGAAGATCCTACCGAGAGGGGACACTAGAGGGAAATCTAACGTGGGGCACTACAGAGCCCATTGGTTTTATATTTTTTGCCCCTCCCTGCGTGATCTCAAAAACTTTAGATTTGTTGTTACTCCTAGTAAGTAAGCTTAGAGTTGTGAGCTTAACAGTTTACTCTCATCCGGTTCTGATTCTAACTTGTCTTATTTTGTAGACAGGACTAGTAGAAAGCCAACTCTACAAGTTGAAGAGCTAAGGATCTTAGATCTGTTTGTAGCCTCAAACAATCTTAAAAACGACTTTCATTTCAATGAAGACCTCCTTTGTTTTCACAAGCTTGCCCCAGCCAAAGGCATTGAAGTTACCAGGGAGATAGGCATTCGCCTAACAATATCAGTTTGCCCAGCTAACTTTGCTAATTATGACAGGATGTTGAGCTCATCCTAAGGTCAATTTCTTCAGACCTCGAAGTGGTCACAGCCCCTACTACTAAAAGTCAACCCTTGGTTCTGGCTACAACATCTTCACAAGAACCAATTCCTACCCTTTAGCCTAAGGCAACAGTTGAAACTGAGGCCGCCACCCTTTTCAAGCCTTCTGCCAAAAGACGAAGGGTGGAGAAAGGGAAGGAAAAGGTTACTCCTTGGAAATGAGCTGCATCAAAGGCTAAGGTCGTAGAGCTACTAGCTGAACCAGACTCTAAGACAAAGGAGTACATTAAGGTTCTCGTTGATAACATTGACATGATTCTGGGGTCCCATGATAAAATTCAAGTGTTGGAGGCCGAAGAGTTCACCTGGGGGAGACTGGTGGGCTATACAGCTCGCCATAACTTGGTGGTAAGTGAAGTCTTTTCACTCTATTTCTTTTGTTTATTCCTCAATTTGACTTGGCTTTTAGCTTTTTAGGGTTTACTTACAATGATGAAAATAGATGAAGCACTCATAGCCTTCGATAAGGAGAAAGAAAACCTTGAGAGCAAGATGGCCGCTACCTCTACCGAGGTGTTGGACTTGAAGGAAAAGGTTAAGAATGCTGAGGCTGCCTTATCCCATGCACAAGCGGATCGTAAGGTTACTGTAGTGAATCTTGGCCCTACCACCAATGACCTGGCTAAGGTGAAGATCGAATTGGAATTACTCACTAACCAAGTTGGGCTCATAACGAGATTGGCTAAAGTTATAAAGTAACGAGCTAGATCTGTAGAGTAGTGGGCTAAAACAGCAGAGTAATGAGCTAAGGTCACTGAAAAGGAGTTGGAGGTAACCAAGCAGGAGGTTGCTCTCACAAAGGAAGAGGCTGCTAAGGTTAAGGTAGAGACTGCTTCATTGATAAAAAGAGTGGAAACCAAGACTTATGCTAACTTCTTCTACACTCTATGGAAACAACACTTGAAGTTAGATTTCTCCTTCTTTTTCCAGCAAGTTGTTAAGGTTGTTGAACATTATAAGATGAGCATTGCTCAGGATGGCTCTTCTAGGAAGGAAGCAGGCTCTAGCATTGAAGCTTCTCCTACTGGAGGCATTGCCCAAGAAAAGGTGGTTCCCAAATCGTTGAAGCTGTTAATGCTCTTACAGTAGAAGTTCCTAACACTCCTCTCCTAGGTCCCCAATCTCAAGAGGGTCCAACTCCTGATGCTCCAACTTCTTAGGCTAAGAGCTTTATAATTTTGCTTTCCTCTTTTGGATTTTGAAATGTAACTCGAACTTTGTATGAGCTTATCTCACCAAGTATCGAATGAACTTTTACTTGCTTTTCTTTCATTTTTGTATTCACATATGCGAGATGATAAACTTTGGTATGAGAGTGAAAACTCGATGAATCACTATAACAAACAATCTTTACATAATACATCGCTTTTCACACAGAACTTTATTAAAGCCTTCATCCCGCATACATAAAAATTCAAAGAGTTATATGTATATTTACACTTACTAATCTTTACAAACAATGGGGGGCTTTACTGATAATATCAGTGAAAATGTTCAGCATTCCAAGCTCGAGGAAATTCCATCCCTTCCATATCCACCAAATGATAAGCCCCATTGTTGATAACTCTTTTAATTATGTATGTGCCTTCCCAGTTGTGTCCCAGAGTCCTTTCACCAGCTTTACGCCCTCTCGAAAGGATAAGACACAAAACAAGATTGTCAGGCTTACAACTTCAAGCTTGCACTCTTTAATTGTAGTACCTCACTATGCACTATTAGTAGGTCATGATTTTGAGGCAAGCTTTCTCCCTCATTTCTTCTGCAAGATCTAGATTCGCAGCGAGCAGTTGATCATTGTCTTCAGGGTTGAAAGTAACCCTTCGCTATGAGGTTACTTCAAGTTCTACAGGAATTACTGTTTTACACCCATATATCATCGAGAAGGGGGTTTCACTAATGGCACTACATATTGTAGTTCTATAAGCCCATAATACCTTTGGTAGTTCATCCACCCATACCCCCTTTTTAGCCTCCAACTTAGCCTTCAAGATTCATTTGATAATCTTGTATCTATGACTGAGAAGCTTTTCATGATCTTTAAGTCATTACAGAACTAGATAAACTACTCGCTGTTGAATTAGGTCTTGATATCAGTCATGATCTACTGAGGGACTCCAAATCTATAAATAATGTTATTGCATATGAATCTTTTGATATTTGCAGATGAGATCTCAGTGAGCTCTTTTGCCTCTGCCCACTTGGTGAAGTAATCTACAGCCACTACTGCATGTTTGCAATTACTACGGGCTATTGGTAGAGGTCCAATTAGGTCCATTCCTTAGATCGTGAAGAGCTATGGACTGACCATCTGTCCTAGGTAGGCTGGTGGAACTCGCGGGATCTTCACAAACCTTAGGCATTTATCGCACCTTCTTACGAGGTCGATAGCATCCTGCTTCATCGTGGGCTAGTAGAATCCCTATCGAAGAGCTTTTTGAGCTAAAGATAGTCCCCCAATGTGGTTTCCACAACATCCCACATGGATTTCCTCCAGGACGGTATCGTAGTCACTACCATCAATGCACCTCAAACGAGGGGATGAGAACCCCTTTTTATGCAACATGTCATCGTGGATGTAGTATCTGGCTACCCAAGCTTGTATTCGTTGCACCTCAAACTTATCCTCTGGTAGCTTGCCATCTTGTAAATAATATAGGATCGGGTTTATCCAAGAGTTGGTGCTTTGGCAATCATCATCACAACATCATTTTGCTTAATGCTCAAGGACAAAAGGGTTTCAACTGGGAACGCCCCTAAAAAGTCAGCATTTTATATTGTAGCCAAGCAAGCTAAGGTGTCAGTGTGCACATTTTGAGCTCATGATACCTGGTTGACTTCCTATTGCTAGAAAGAATTTAATGATTCTTGGACTTTCTAGAGATATTTAGTCATCTTCGACCCTCGGGTTTGATATTCACCCCTCACAAGGTAGACTACGAGTTGTGATCCTTAGTTTTTCAGCTTGCACCTCCTTAGCTAGTCGTAACCCAGCTAACAGCACTTCATACTTAGCCTTATTGTTGGTAGCTTGGAAATCAAACCTCAAAATGTAGAGGATTTTATGTCCCTTTGGGCTAATGAGGAGTGCTCCTACTTCGACCTTTTGATTGCTTGATGACTGTAATCACAGGGCTTTTGAAGTTTCAACCTTTTCTTACATGGGCCTCATAAATTTTATGATGAAGTCGGCTAGAGCCTATTCCTTGATCGTCAATCTGGGTTTATATTTGATGTTGAATTGGGCAAGCTCAATTGCCCATTTAAGTAATTGACCTAAAGCGTTTGTCTTTTGTAAGACTTGCCTAAGCGGAAACTGGGTGAGAACTTCTATACTATAGCCTTGGAAGTAGGGTCATAACTTCCTTGATGCGATGACCAGGCAGTACATGAGCTTCTCCATGGAAGAGTACCTCATCTCAGCATCCAGCAATCTCTTACCACATAACAAACAGGGAGCTAAGCTCTTCCATCCTCTCGCATTAGGGCTACGCTAAGGGTGTGTTGGGATATCCCTAAGTACATGATCAACTTTTCACCCTCTTTCAGTTTAGATAAGAGTGGAGCTCGTCTAATGTACTATTTAAGTTCTTGGAAGGCGACTTTGTAATCTTGTGTCCATTCAAACTTCTTCGCCTTCTTCAGGATATCAAAGAAGGAGACGCATTTGTCCGTTGCCTTTGAAATGAACCTGCTGAGCGCCGTGACTTGGCCATTCAAACTCTGTACATCTTTGGCTCCAGTGGGGGATCGCATGTCGAGAGAGCTTTAATCTTTTTTGGATTTGCTTTGATCCCCCTGTTGTTCACCATGAAGCCAAGGAACTTTCACAAGGTGACTCCAAATGCACACTTAAGTAGGTTTAATTTCATTTGGTACCTCCCTAGAATCTGGAACATTTCGTCTAGGTCACGTACATGGTTGGCAAGTTGCTTGGATTTCACTAACATATCATCCACGTACACCTCCATTGTTTTCCTGATCTATTCTTTAAACATCAGGTTCACTAATCGCTGATAAGTTGCCCTCGCATTTTTTAGCCTAAAAGGCATTAACTTGTAGTAGTATAACCCATGATCGGTAATAAATGAGGTACGTTCTTCATCTTGTATGGCCATTGGTATCTGATTATACCTCGAGTAGGCATCCATGAAGCTGAGGAGTTCATGTCTCACCGTTGTATCTACAAGTTGATCGATCTTCGACAAAGGAAAGCTATCTTTTAAGCACGTCTTGTTCAGGTTAGTGAAGTCTATGCATGTCCTCCACTTTGCATTTTTCTTCTTCACGAGGATAGAGGGTTGGCAACCCAAGTGGGATAGTGGGCTTCTTGAATAAACTTGTTCACTAATAGCTTGTCCACCTCTTCTTTCAGTGAGGCATAGTGCTTGACAGTCATTGGCCTTCTCTTTTGACAAACTGGCTTGTCTCGAGGGTTAATATTGAGCCTATGTGACATAACCCTGGGGTTAATGCCCACTATATCTTCATGGTTCCAGGCAAAGATATCTAGATTGGCCTTGAGGAATTCAGCTAACTACACTTTCGTATCGGGTGGCAAGCTCTTCCCCAGCTTAAGGTATCTCTCTGTATCTTCTTCATTGACCTTCACTTCCTCAAGCTCTTCAATCAGACTAGTAGCTCATTTAATGTCTACCTTATGAGGGTTGAGGTCATAGTTGACCCTTTGGGTGCTCATGGCTTGGGGCTCTCTTCTAAATACCACGTGCACCTTCTTCATTTGCTTTCCAAGCTTGACTGCCTCCTTATAGCAGCATCGGGCAGTTTGCTGCTCTCCTCACACACATCTAACTCCATTCAAGGTTGGGAATTTAATAGTGAGCATCCTAATAGACACGACCATGTCCAGGTCATTCATAGAGGGTCGGCCTAGCACTACGTTGTAGGATGAGGGGCAGTTTATAATTAGAAAATTTGCCATAATGATAGCTTGGTAGTCTAGATCTCTCAAAGTGAGTGGCAGTCTAATCTGACCCACTAGCACTACTCCATCTCTCATGAAGCCATAGAAAGGCTCAGGGGAAGGATTCAGTTGGCTCGTGCTCATGACCAACTGATCAAAACATCCTTTGTACATCACATTGATGGAGCTACCAATATCGATCATTATTCTTCTCACATCAGCGTTGCCAATCTTAGCACGGATGACTATCACATCATTGTGAAGGGTGTGGACTCCTTGTGCATCTTCTTCCATGAATGTGATGCTTTTCGAGGTCACTCTAGCTTTCTTGGTGAGTCTTTCACATTCCACATGACTTACAAGCAGGACACGGCTTGCTGCCCGCACATAGCAGTCACATGACCTATTCGAGGTGCCAACGATGTAAGGTCCATCATGAATAGTAAAAATGGCCCTCACCAAAGGTGTTTCCTCATGCTTTGGGGTCTGTTATTGCTGATGCTGCCCCTGTTGTTGAGGATGCGAGGGTTGCTATCTCAATGGTCTCACCACATAATCCCTCAAGCGACCTTTCTTGATGAGGTTCTTGATGGCATCTTTTAATGCCCAATAGTTCAAGGTGTTGTGCCCGATCTCATTGTGGTAAGCACAAAACTTGCTTTGATCTCTTCATCCGAGGGGAGCTTTTATGGGTCTAGGTCTCCTGAAGTCATCATTATCCCTCTTAGTTGTATAGATCCTATCGGGAGTGTTTGATAGGATAATGTAATTATTGTAGCGACCTTGACATTATGGCAGTCCATTTCTGGGCTTTTTCATGGCCTAACCTCCAGAGTTGTCTTTCTGGCTCTCCCTACTACTCCCGTTACCAACTCTCTTCTTGCCCCGATTGGAGCCACTTGCCTCTTCTTTTTGGTTAGGCTTTTTTGGGGCAAAGGTTTCTTCCCATCAAATCTCTTTGACAGCACATTCATAGAACTCACCTAAGCGTTTTTTTGGGGACTTGTATATATCCTCGTATAGCTTCCCATCCTTGCAAAGCCTGGCTAAGATGGCTGTGAGGACACTTTCATCCAACGAGTTCTCCATGTTGCTGACCTCGCTTCGGAATCGGGCAATATAGTCCTTAAGCGATTCATCTTTTCGCTAGAAAACTATTGCTAAATGGCAGGATGGGGCAAGTTGTCTCTTTAGTGCCTTGTATTGGTTAAGGAATCTCACTTGGCATTCTTCTTAGTTGCGAATGCTGTGAGCTAGGAGACTCCTAAACCAAGTTCGTGCATCTCTCGAAGAGTGGCTGAGATGACTCGTCACTTCACCAACGAGTTAGAGGTCTGGAGGTCCATCTGGATATTGAATGTGTCTAAATGGCTATATGGATCACTATCCCCATTATACAGTGGGATGTTGGGGACCTTGAACCTATAAGGAAGGGGTTATATTTTGATCACTCTAGTGAACGACGTCTTTTCTTCGTAAGAGTCTTGGCTACTCTGGGCTGCGGATCTTTTTTCTAGCTGCCTCACCCTCTAAAGTAGCTCCTCAATCACAGGGTCCTGAGTTTCAAATTGATGACTAGTGGTTCACTGGCTCCTGTCATCTCGTTGACTATGAGCATAACAGTCTAAGGTCCTGTGCCTTTAACTAACTATGAGAGTGATGGTCCATCCTACACTCATGGTCCATCTCATTGGAACTTTCTTCTTGGCCTGAGCTCTCACGTTGTTGATCATCTTTTTTGTCCTCACGAACCCTATGGACTTTTGAACTTAGTTGCAAGTTTGATGAATGAATGGAGCTGGCACATTGGCGCTCTCCTCTAATGGGCTCTTCATGCTGAGGCCCTGGCTGTTAGAGTCCTCCTTCCGGTGCAATGACTCCCACTTGTCTCTATGTGCCCTGGGCTTATGCCTAGGCCAGAGCTCTTACCATGTTTGCCAATTCCCTCATGGTGTTTTTAGGAGCCTCTTAGCTTTGGTACCAAGTTTAAGCTCCATTCACTTCAAGGGTGGTAGGTTGGTATGGATTGGGAGGTGCCGTACTAACTATAGCACCTATTATGGGGGTAGCAGAATCCCATTGAGGTTGTGACTAACCCTCAAGTTGGCCAATGGTGGCTTCTGTGCTTCTAGTGGCTTTTCCTCTCACCATTGTAGATACAACAGTATGTCAAAGATGAAAAGGATGCAGTGGGGGCCCTCCTTCTAGTGCCAAAATGTTGAAGGTGAAATCTGGTCAATAGGTGTAAGTTTAGTGTCATCCCAAACTGCAAGTTGAGAATGTGAGCTAGCAGGAAAGAAAGAAGGAGAAGAAGAAAAATAGCAAACACTAGAAGCTTTTATCGTGGTTCGACTAAAGCCAATCGGCCTCTACGTCCACATTATGTTATATTAGCTTTTTATGAAGGTTTTCCATTTAGTTCAATGGAGTTATAGTGTTATATTACTATTCTAGTAGAGTGTCTGCATACAATTTTTTTGCTTACTTTTACAGAGGCTCCCCCCTCTATTTATAGGAGAAGAGAGGGTTACAAGTGTAATTTGATAAGTAACAAAATGATTATTTTTGTTGCATTGGGCAATAAATGCTTGACATCTGGTAATAAATGTTGGGTAAATTATTATCGGACTATTGGGGGATGATGTGTCAATTTTGGAGGCTGAGCTATCAATTAGGAATATGTGCCTTCAGCTGATGACTAGGCTTCTGTACTGGTGCTCAGCTTGCTACCTTAGCGACCTGGGTTTGTATCGGGTGACCTGCTCATCATAGATT
The DNA here is from genome assembly GCA_026873985.1 of Saraca asoca. Classification (NCBI taxonomy): domain Eukaryota; kingdom Viridiplantae; phylum Streptophyta; class Magnoliopsida; order Fabales; family Fabaceae; genus Saraca; species Saraca asoca. The sequence goes on from JANHAO010018181.1 coordinate 9,666, forward strand.
GAACTCATTGTTGGGCTTGTCTAGGATAAGTCTACCAAAGGTTGGTTCGGGCATTGCTCTCTGCTTAGCGAGCTGGTGCCTTCCTTAGCGAGCTGGGCTCGCGCATCGACCTTGCCATGCGTCCTTAGTCCGCGGGTAGCGAGCTGGTATTCTACTGAGCAACCTCAATCATTAAGCGATCTAGGCCTCCTTTTCAATTGGGCTCTATTTCCAATTAGGCCTCGGCTAGTCCATCTCGGGCAACTCAAAAAATATTCATAACATCAACAATGTACTAGTTTACAAACACAAAAGTTCTCTTAATCATTTGTTTACTTTCACGGATTTTCATATGAAAATCATATTCTCTACCTAAGATAATCTGGTTATTCTATTATTTCTAAGTTCTTATAGAAATCTATCATTTCTAATGCATCTTAAATGTATATGGGAGTTTCAAGAAATTTATGAAATAAGAATCATTTAATGTAATTTTCTCTGAAGAAAATAGGTTTAATATTTGGAAAACATATTGTATGTATGTTTGAATAGTATAAAATTGATATAAAATAACATAACATAAGATAAATAAAATTTTAAAATAATAATTTAATTACAAAATAAATTATATTTTTGAAAATTAATTTAAAAAACTCATGAAACTCTGAGAATAATATTTTGAAGAGATTTGATTTGAAAATATAAAAACAAAGTTTCATAATAATTTTTAAAATCAATATGATTTGAAAATCATAGAAAATTTGCAATTTTGGATGAATGATATCATGTTCATGAAATTATGCTTAGTTGGACTTTCAAGATTATCCAACTAGATCGTGGTTCTAATTTCATGCTATGTCTTAGGCTAATTCTACCCATTCATTTAATTACTCAAGCATAGCACACATATCAATCATTAAACATGTTCATGCTTTCTAACCTAACTTAACTCCCTATTAATACTTCTTAATTTGTTCATGAACTTCAAGTTAAGTATCATGATCATATCCAAGTCTTGACCTGGTTCTAATCATAGTCCTAGTAATTCATGTTTAATGAAATTCTATTAATTCTTAATTAATCTTTATCTTCTGAATTTGATCATTACTAACTAAATTTATTTAGGCCTAATTATCCTCCTTCCATAACATGGAAAATGTTTGGGCAATTTAAAATTTACATCTCTATATAGAAAAGGGAGGCATAGGGTAGAAATTCACACTCACCTATTTAAAGAGGATCTTCTAGAACCTATGCTTCATAGCCCTCCTCTGATTTCAATCTTAGCTTTTGATTATTGGAGAAACACTTTATAATAACTAAGGAAACAAAAAGAATATCAAAATTAAAAATAAAAAAAACTTATAAGAAATTAGTTTTTTTTTTGCCAAATACTTTACCTTAGGCTCACACTTTAGTGCAAACCAAAATCCTAATTTGTTGAGCAATGCTCTTTAAGGAGCTACTCAATTGCAAATAAGGATTTTGAACTTTATTAAAGGAGGTCTCCTTATATAGGCTTGCAAAGGTAACCAATTGACTTATCCATGCATGGTTGGGTCGACCTATCGAACCTTGCCATCTGATCGATTAGTTCACTTGGACCGATTGACTTGTTGGTCTAGGTCTTAAGGCTCGACTCAGCTCAAAATCCCTAGTCTAAGCCATTAAGGCCCCGTTTGGTTCAATCTGTGGAAAGGGAAAGGGAATGGAATCTGTTGTATGCTAAAATTGGCCTTGCGAGGACGAGTCCCCGAGGAAACGAAGACCAGTCCTCATGCTTCAGCAAGAAGCTTTCGGGAGCTTCGGTCGAACTAACAGATAAGAACAACAGCAAAGTAATTACAAGTGCCAAACCCAGCATCGCTCGTTACGATACAATGACGCTACGAAGTACTGTCCAAGGAACCATACCCCAGCGACAATGTGGCTCAGCGATAAGAGCTCAAGGGTCGACTCGGCATAATAGTTGATCACTCTACTCGCACTTGCTCCCTCGCTATAATGACCTTCACGGTATCTCCAAAGCAAGGAACTCTCGCTTGAAATAGTAGAATATCTTGCCCGACGCGGTAGTAGCTATAAGCCTACATGTCGGCCTGAGAAAGCTACTTTCACAGCCTACAGCCGGAATATGGTCTTTTCATTGTCTATTCACATTTATTTGATATAACATAACTATAGCTAGCAATTAATGCATGTAACCACTCCTTCCTCTATAAATAGGATTGCATTGTTAGTAGAGGGGAAAGAGGCAATCTTGTAAGCAGAACTCCTGCAAATTATTCAATATCAATAAAAATCTCTGCCGTGGACATAGGGTCCGGTACCGCTCAAATTTAGCCGAACCACATTAAAAACCGCCATCTCTCTCCCTCTTGGCTCACCTTTCATAACCCTTCAAAGGCAACATTGATTCCTGAAACTCACATTTGGTTGACTGAAGTTCTGGTCCTCCATACGAATCAAATTTCATCGTAACCATCTTTGGCACCGTCTGTGGCGAATCATCCGCCCTTTGAAGTCTCCACTGCTATTCAGGAATGGCCCGAGGAAGAACGACTCGGAGTTCTATAGCTCCAGCATCTCAACACACTGTCACGCATGAGATGCAAGAGGTACAGACGCCTGATTAATCCCGATTGGCCCTGGAAAACACAGTCAAAGAGTTAGCTGAAACTGTTAAGGCACTTGCCCAGGCACAAGCACATAATGCCCAAAGACAAGAAGAAGTTATGACACAGCTCCAATAGCTTCGAGAAGAAGCTCAGAGAGAAGCCCACGATGACCGTGATAGCTAGCGGCTGGGGGGCTCACAACGTACGGAAAGCTCCACCCCCCAGTGTGAAAACCAGCATCCAGCAATGGATAAGGTTCTCCAGAGACTGAAGTTACTCGAAGAGCGCTCGTAGCCTTAGGATAATCGGACGCGTCATGTGGAAACCTCACCATTTTCTGTGGAGATCGAGAAGCAACCTCTCCCGTAGAAAAACTCAAGGTGCCCGCCATCCCGCTATACGAAGGGAATAGCGACCCAAACGATCATTTGGACATGTTCAACACACAAATGGACCTCCAGACGATCGAACCCCTGATGAAGTGCCGTGTCTTTCCCGTCACATTAGGGGTGGCACCTTGCACTTGGCTCAAACACCTCCCCGCGCGCAGTATTAGCAGCTGGATGGATTGTCAAAAGAAATTCATTGACCAATATGGAGCACTAAAGAGACAACTCACACCTCCCTGCCATCTTGTGATGATTTTCCAGCACAGAGATGAGTCGCTCAAAGATTACATAGCTCGGTTTAGACACGAGGCCAACTCCGTGGAAGACCCCTCGGAGGAGAGCATTTTGACAGCCATCTCAGCGGGACTTCACAAAGACGGCAAACTATACAGAAGCCTCTACAAGTTCCCCGCTCGAGATCTCACTGAATTCTATGATCGGGTAACCAAACAAATAAGGTGGGAAGAAACCTTCAGAACGAAGGAACCCAAGTGCAAAACGGGCCAAAGTGATCCCACCGTGAGTAAAAAGAGGAGTGATGAGAGTCATAACGACCCTACTCCTCATCTCGTAAAGAAAGCAAAACCTCAATGACCCAGAGACCGCTTTGAGAGCTACAGCATCCTGACAGATGCACAGGACAAAATCTTCACCGCAGAAAGGCATAACGAGGACTTCAAAAAATCTCGGCCAATGAGGATACCCGCCAAGTCTAGGGATTAGAACAGATTTTGCGCTTATCACTACGAGGCTGGGCACACCACCTCAGAGTGTCATGCTCTAAAAAATGCCATCAAATGCCTCATCAGAAAGGGCTGCTTACAGGATTATGTAGTGGAGCCCTTCGGGCAGCACGCTCAACAGGCCCAGCGAGTAGTCACCCAGGAGCCTGAGCCCTCCGTCAGAACGATATTTTGATCCTTTGCTAATTTGTACCGGTTGTCGTATTTCAAAATTAATGAAAATTATGTTGGGTTTCGTGTAGCAAGCACAGCGAAAATTTAAAAATTTTGAAACCCAGCCACAGATCCATGTGCATAATATAAACCAGTTGG
>JANHAO010018182.1:0-13692 GCA_026873985.1 Saraca asoca
TTTTAATAAAGAAAGAAATAATAACATTAAATTAATACTAATTTAAATATTTTTCAATATTAATTTCATGCCTTCATAATTTTTTACCTATCAATTTGATTATTCAATATTGGTGTACTACTCTAGTCATGCCGACGACTATGTTACAAATCTACTCCACTTTGATAAACAAATCACTCAAGATACGACAAATTATTTCTTTAATACCTCACCTTTATAAGGAAATCTTTTCTTTTTGAAAGTTGGGGGTTGACCCCACTTGAGACGTAAGCAAGAATGAAAAAGTGAGAGAACTAAGAGAGGAGAGAGAGACAAAAGTAACCTTGATTGACGCGCACGGATGAAATCAATTTAAGCATCTTTTTGTTCAAAGGTTTTTTTTTTTTTTTTTAAACTCCCACCCCTTTTTTTCCGTCGAAATTAACAAGAAAGTTAATTGGTAAAAAATAAATTTTAATTAATATAAAATAATAATATATTTAATAAAAAATTATTTTTTCTTTTAATTAAAAAAATTATTTTTTCAAATTTTCTTATATTATATGTTATGAATATTTTCGGACCAGGTAGAATAAACCTGCAGAAGCCCAAAGAATCAGGTGAAGAGGCAAGGAGGCATGGCCTAACTTAGTGAGGTTGCTGAGGCTAGACAACAAATCGCACACTCAATAGTGTGAGCTTGTAACTCCCAAATCGAATAAGGCTACAGCAAATTCCTCTCGATGTGATTGGGAGCAGCTAATATCTGACAAACAGTCTAAATACTTTACCAACTTGCAAATTAGCCTTCAAATTCCGACAATAATTTATCCCGCATTTATTGCTCAGTACAGATGTAATCATAATTTTACAATGATAAATTATAACTTATAACCCTCTCAGCTTCTATAAATAGGGGGAGAAAGCCATTATATAGATATAGTGAGATATATGAGAAATTCTGCCAAAATAGCCATAGACGTATGTAATATTACCTTGTGTAACAAAACAATCGCTCAAAGCCAATAACATTATCATGGATATAGAGGTCATTTTGACTTTAGCTAAATCACGAGAAAATAAAACTCTTCGTGTTTTCTTTGCTCTTCCTCTGAATCTCTTACCATCTTCTTGCTCCCCTTTCACTCTTAACAGCAATTTGATTCTCAAAATCCTTTATTGACCAATTATCAAAATCGACCATTAATATTTTGGCACGCCCGCTGGGACCAGACTACTTCTTTGTTTACTCACCAAACAATCATCATGCCAAGAGGAAGAGTAACCAGGAGTTCAGGTATCGCTGCCAACCAACCAGGTGGCCGCGAAGGGCAACGGCGAAATACTCCCAGAGATGAAAACCTAGTCCTAGAAAGCACTTCCTTTGTCCTTCCAAAGGCTGATGGTATATGGGCTCTACGTCAACGCCAAGAAACACTCGAGAGTACGGTCAAGAGGCTTGTCGATACAGTCAAAGCATTAGCTCAAGCACACACCCAGAAAACACAAAAACAAGGCGAGGCCATCCCAGTCATGAAAATGGCCCTGTAGCCACAAGGAGAAGTACAGCTCAGAGAGAGAAACCGCCTAGAGAAGGAGCCCAGCGGACAGATTCAGACTGCTCCTCCAGCTCGGGACCTGAAATGAAGGGACAACAAGCTCACAAATGCGAGGAAATCAGTGACCTAGGAACTCACACCATACTGAAGGCTCGAAAGTGGGCCACGATAATGGAAAAAATTAATGATTCGAATTTCAAGATCAAATGATCGAAGAGCTCATGTAAGAGGTGCAGAAGTTAGAGAAATATCCCTCAACCCAGGACCGGTCAGCTCATTATGAGGAAGGGACCCTGTTTTCCAAGGAGGTTGAGACAGAACCTCTCCCCTATCGATTCATGGTTCCAGCCATCTCGTCATATAATGCAAGAAGTGACCCATATGATCATCTGGATGCTTTCAGTATCCAGGTAGACCTCCGGACTAACAATCTCCTGGTTAAGTGTTGAGTCTTTTTTGCTACTCTCGGAGATGTGCCATAAGGGTGGTTCAAAGGTCTCCCAGCTCATAGCATCAGCAGTTGGGAGGAATGCTAGAATAAATTTATCGACCAATATGGAGCTATTAAGAAGCAGCTCATGTCGTCTTGCCACTTGGCCATGATTTTCCAACAAAAGGATGAATCATTGAAAGATTACATCATGAGATTTCGATGTGAGGTCAATAATGTGGAGAGCCCCTTTGATGACAACATTCTAACAACGATCTCAATGAAACTTCACAGAGACGAGAAACTGTATGAGAGCATATATAAACCCCCGGTGAAGAGTTTGGGGAAATTTTATGAATGGGCCACTAAAAAGGTCCGGTGGGAGGAAACCTTCGGCTAAAAAAAGTTTGGACAGAAGGGCAAGCCCAGTAGCTCAGTTTTCAACTAGGACGGGAGAAGGAACAGCTGTGGTAAGAGTAGGATAGGCCAAACCAATGACGCGGGCACCAGACCTGCTAAGAAGGCCAGGACGGAGCAACCTGAACCCCGAGATTGCCATGATAGTTATAGCATCCTGTCTGACACTTTGGAGAGGATATACATGACAGAAAAGCATAAGGAGAACTTCGGGCGACCTAGGCCCCTACTGACCCCTTCAAAGCACAGGGACGCCAACGGGTTTTATGCCTACTACAATAACATTGGGCACACTACCTCTGAATGCAGGTCACTCAAAGACGTGATCAAGGATCTGATTAAGAAAAGTCGATTGAAGGATTATGTGGTGTGACTTACAGGACAGCGACTTCAACAGCAGACAGCGCAGCCTTCTTAGAGTGCTGAACAGGAGTAGATGGTAGTAGTTAGAACTATTTTCATGATCCATAAGGGCCATACATCACGGGGAACCTCGCGTAGCTCGCGTGAACGATATATGCAGAATGCGAGGTGTGAATCTATCAGACCCGCCAAAAAAGCCAGGGCCACCTCGGAGTGCATCACCTTTGTGAACGATGATGCACGAGGAATCCAGTCCCCTCATAATGATGCCCTCATCATTAGAGCCAAGGTCGGCAACACCGAAGTGTGAAGGATCATGTTGGATATCGGCAGCTCAATGAATGTCATGTATAGAATATGCTTCAAATAGATGGGACTGAGCCAAGATGATCTTAAACCTTCACTCGAACCTCTTTTTGGCTTCACTGGTGGCACGGTATTACCCATGGGGTAAGTCAAACTCCCTATAAGTTTGGGGGACAAAGACCGCCAGTCCACAGTTCTAGTTGATTTCCTGGTCATGGACTGCCTCTTGGCCTACAACATAGTGCTAGGGCAGCTAGCGATGAATGATCTAGATCTAGTTATGTCAACGAGGACACTGACGATGAGATTCTCGACCTCGAATAGAGTCGAATGTGTGCAAAGTGAGCAATATACAGCCCGATGGTGTTATGAGGATGCTGTCAAGCTCAGTGAGAAAGGCAAGAGAGTTTATATGGTTTCCAATGAAGAGCCCCGAGCTTCAAGCTCAGCCGGGATTAATCACGACATTGACTCGATCGACCTGGAGGTGGACAGGGAGACCAAGCCAATTGAAGAGCTCGAAGAGATTAAGATCGACGATGGAAAGTGCCTCAAGCTCAAGAAGAATCTGCCCCCTAACATAAAAGTCCAGCTAGCTAACTTCCTTGAAGCAAACTTGGATGTCTTCGCTTCACTTAGAACCATGAGGATATGATGGGAATCGACCCCAAAATTATATCACACAAGTTGAATATTGATCCCTACCACCAGCCAATTCATCAGAAAAGAAGGCCACTCACTGTTGAACACTTTAACACCCTCAAGGAAGAGGTGGACAAACTATTGGTGGACAAATTCATTCGGGAGGCTCACTACCCAGTCTGGGTAGCCAACCCTGTCTTAGTAAAAAAGAAAAACAAAAAATGGAAAACATGCATAGACTTCACATATCTCAACAAGGCCTATCTAAAGGATAGCTTCCCCTTATCAAGAATTGACCAACTTGTTAACACAACAATCGGGCATCAACTCCTCAGTTTTATGGATGCGTACTCTGGGTATAATCAGATACCCATGGAGCCTCAAGATGAGAAGCACACCTCATTCATCATGGATCGAGGATTATATTACTACAAAGTAATGCCCTTCAGGCTCAAGAACGCGGAACAACCTACCAATGGTTGGTCAACACGATGTTCAAAGACCAAATTGGGAAGACTATGGAAGTCTACATGGATAACATGCTCGTGAAGTCTAGACAGGTTGTGGATCATGTGAAGGATCTAGACAAAATGTTCCAGATCCTTAGAAACTACCAGATGAAATTGAATCCACTTAAGTGCGTGTTTGGAGTAGCCTTTACAAAATTCCTTGAGCTCATAATCAACTATAGAGGAATAGAGGCGAACCCAAAAAAGATAAAAGCACTTATCAACATGAGATCACTGACCGGGATCAAGGACGTACAAAGCTTAACTGGCCAGGTCACAGCACTTAACAGATTCATCTCAAAGGCAATAGATAGATGTCTGCCTTTCTTTGACGTCCTAAGGAAGGCAAAGTGCTTTGAATGGACTAAAAAGTGTGAGGCTACCTTCATACACTTAAAGGAGTATATGGGCCAAGTTTCATTGTTATCCAAGCCACAAGAAGGTGAGAATCTAATCTTTTACTTGGGAGTATCCCAACAAGCCATTAGTGTAGCTCTTGTCCAAGAAAAGAGTGGGCACAGCTCCCCATATACTACATAAGCAAGAGGTTGTTGAATGTAGAAGAAAACACTGCTCCCATGGAGAAGCTTGTCTATTGTCTTGTTGTTGCATCCAGAAAGCTGCGACCTTACTTTCAAGCCCATACCATCAAGGTGCCAACTCAGTATCTGCTAAGGCAGGCTCTTCAGAAGACAGATGCCTCAGGTCGCTTACTCAAGTAGGCAATTGAACTCGCCTAATTCAACATCCATTATAAATTGAGGTTGGCGATTAAGGGACAAGCCTAGCTGACTTTATAGCAGAATTCATCGAACCTACCAGGGAAAAGGTGAAAACCTCAGAAGGACCATGGTGGGAGCTTTACACAGATAGGTCCTTATGTGAGCAGAATGCGGAAGCAGGGATCCTTTTAACCAGCCCAGAAGGGCAGAAATTCCTCTGTGGCTTAATATTCGAATTTCGAGCTACCAATAATGAGGCAAAATATGAAGTATTGCTTGTAGGACTCCATTTGATGAAGGAGGTACGAGCTGAAAATCTGAAAATCTTCAGTGACTCTCAACTAGTTATTTGCCACATAAAAGGGGAATATTAGGCAAAGGGACAAGAAATGGTTGTCTACTTGCAAAAGACTCAGGAATTGCTAAACAAATTTAAAAGATATAAGATCAGCCAAATCCATTGAGCTTAAAACACGCACGCAGATGTGTTAGCTCACTTGGCCATGGTGAGGGACACAGATTTCTCAGGTGTAATACTAGCAAAGACTCTTCCATCTCCAAGCATTGAGCGGCAAGACACTGTAATGACAACTGTTGTGACACACAGCTCATGGATGAGTCTTATTTTGAAGTACTTATGGGATGGTGAACTCCTAAAAGACAGAATAGAAGCACACCGTACGCAGTCCCAAGCCACTAGGTACTACATCATCAATGATACGATTTACATAAGGGGCTTCTCAGCTCCATTTCTGAGATGCATTGATGATCGTGATTGTGACCTCGTCCTAAAGGAAATTCATGTCAGACACTGTGGAAACCACGTTGGGGGGCTGTCACTAGCTCAAAAGGTTCTCCAACAAGATTTCTTCTGGCCGACCATGAAACGGGATGCGATTGACCTCATTAAACCGTGCGACAAATATCAAAGATTTGCCAAAATTCTTTGAGCTCCTCTAGCCTACCTCCAACAAATGGTTAGCCCTTGGCCCTTCACAATATGGGGGATTGACCTGATAGGACCCTTCCCCATAGGTCATGAAAATTGCAAATATGGAGTGATAGCTATAGATTATTTTACCAAATAGGCAGAAACAAAGGAACTGGCCCAAATTTCTTCTTCTCAAATTGAGAAATTTGTTTGGAATAACATTATTTACCAATTCGGCATCCCTTAGTAGAGAGTGACTGATAATGGAACTTAGTTTATCAACGAGTAATTCATCAAGTTTTGCAATAATCTTGAGATTTTGAAGAGTTTTTCATCAGTAGACCACCCTCAAACCAATGGACAAGTTAAGGTAGTGAACTAAATCATTAAGCAGATTCTGAACAAAAAATTGGAAGCCAGAAAAGGGGCATAGGTAGATGAGTTACTGAAGGTGCTATGGGCTTATCGAACCACGGTTTGCAGTACCACAGAAGAAACTCCTTTCTCAATGGTCTACAGAACTGAAGCCATGATACTGGCGGAGTTCGAAGTAACTTCACATCAGAAAGCTACTTTTAATCTAGAGGAAAATAACTAATTGCTTGCTACGAGTCTCGATCTTATCGAAGAAATAAGAGATGTTACTCGTCTCAAGATTGTGACCTACCAACAGTGGGTCACAAAGCATTTTAACCGAAAGGTCCAAGCTTGGAGCTTCAAAGCAAGTGACCTTGTCCTGTGCCTCGTTTTGCTAGGAGGTTGCAATCCCGGTGAATGAACATTGGGTCCCAACTGGGAAGGACCCTTTGTAATAAAAGAGAAATTACAGAGTAGGGGATATTGTCTGGCTAACGTTGAAAGAGTTGAGTTCCCCTAAGCATAGAATTTCAAACATCTCCAACCATACTATCAATAAGGCCAAATTTAACCCCATAGATTTGTAATATTCTTTAAAAGTTTTGAATTAAATAATGATCCAAGAATTCCTTTTTATATATATATATATATATATATAATGTTCCATATGCTCCTTAATGTATTTCGTCTGTGATCAATGTTATTTAAAGAAAAATTATACTCTGCGCGGACAGCTTAACCAGTCGTCTCACGAGGTGAAAATGCCAGTGCATCACATGCCACAACTTAATATCACCTATTTAGATCCATGCAGTTCAACAGCGGATTAGTTGATGAGATGATAAAATGTTCAATAGATCACAAAATTCAAAATAAAGATGTCCCAATTATACAGAGTATCAAATCCGATTGTCAAAATGCAAGATAAAATTATAGAGGTGCTAAAGGAGACAAAGTTAGAGGACTAGAGGAATCTTGTGGAGCGGAGGAATTCAAGATAGCCATTGGCAGATCTTCTGTCGCTTGTTCCCCAAGCCTCTCTTCTACTGCCTCCTATGTTGTTGGAGCATCCTCAACCTACTCTGCATTCTAAATGGGAAGTTCATTTATAGTCTCAGCGTTTAGAGGAGAGGTTGCCTTCGCGTCCTCAATGAAGCCCTAGTTAATTGCTTCAATCTCCCCACCAATGAATGAAAAGTCAAAGTCGAGGTGTTTTTGCCAAATGGTGTACATAAAGCCATCGGTGGTCTCAGAAATGGCAGCTTCCCTAGCCTGATCAATCAAGACAGAAGTTTCCTCTCTCACCTTAACGATCTCCTCCTCAACCCATGTGGCCCTTTCCTCAACTCGCTTGGCAACCTCCTCAGCTCACCTGACTGCTTCCTCAGCTCGTAATGCCCTATCTTCAGTATGAGTTACCCTTTCTTAAGCGACTTCAAATTGCTTTTGGAAGCTATCAACTACGCGTGCCAGTGCTACCATGTCCTCCTTCCCTTGCTGAAGCTCGTCATGAGCCCTGCACAACCATGAAGCCAAATCAGCTGTCTCCTCCTCTAATTTTTTCTTCAGTTCAGTTGCCTCTTTGGTCATTACTGCTATGCTAGCCTTGAGCTGGTCTTGCTCTGCCTCCCAGATTAAGCTCTTATTTCTTAGCTTTACTACCTCTAATGCCCCTTAAAAAGAGCAGCAAGAAGTCAAAACATAAGCAAATGATAAAGGGAAACAAGAAAGGAATGATACCGACCATCAGACAGTGATTGGTTAATATCTCCGCCAGAGAGCTCCCTCGAATCCTATCATCTTCCAGGGATTCTATCTAAGCCCCCAAGATCTAGCCTATATTTTTGTTAACAACATCATAAAGTGCCAAAGTCTTGGGTCCCAAACCCTAGGTCTGAAATTTCGGAGCATCTTCAGCCTCCACCGTCAAACCAGTAACAACCTCTTGTCCCCCATCAATTCTTTGCCTTTTAGAAAGAGGCCCTGTTGGAGCCTCCTCTCCACAACCCAAAGACCTTGGTCTCATTCTTTCAACCTCAGTTGGTCTTAATTGAGAAACAAGGATCGGGGCAAGTAGGGTCTCCTCTGTGATCATCAGGGTGAAGTGATCACTAGCCTGAACTAGAGCTGGGACAGTGGTAGAGGAAGAAGCCTTATTAGCCCAAGCAAGGACTAGAGTAGCTGTAGAGGAGGAAGAATGATCAACGTGGGTGGAAGCTGGAGCAGTAATTTGCCTTAACCTCATAGGAGGTAGGACTAAGTTGACTCTCCCCATGTCACTTTGTTTGTTGAAATCGGTAAGGGGGACTTCCCTTGTCCTATGAACTCCAACATCCCACGAACGATCAAGAAGCTTGGCATCAAGAGCAGGAGAAAGTCCTTGAGCTCATAAGAGCTCCTCGTCGAACTTCAAGTCATTTTGCAAGTCGTCATAGATGGCAAACTTGTCCAGCACCTCGATTTCCCTGCACTTAACTTCAGCCTCTCATTTCTTGCTCCATTTGCAAAGAGTGTAACAAAGGTTAGATTCAAAGAAAAATGAAAGACAACAGACACTTGAACTCTTTCAAATCGTTCACCCAGACTCGAAACAAATGATAAATTCTAGAGGCGACATAAGGATGGGTAGGAAACATACAATCAACAGGTCTTATAAGGACCCATGTTGTATTTCCCTCTGGCATCCCCATGAGGCAACACCCTCTTATTCTTGGAAGGGCGAGGGGAAAGATAATAAACCCCTTCTTGCCGTTCATCGATCTTGATATTGTAAAAATAACAGAAGACCTTAGCACTAGGGGGAGGAAGACCATTTTCAAGGTGGACCAATGCTAAAGAAGTCAATGTGAAGTATGCATTGGGGGTCAACTTAGTAGGGGTGAGCTTCAACACATTCAGAAAATTAACTATATGTGGAGGGACTGATAACCTAAGACCCGCATTAAGATGATGAACACTTATGGCGGTAAACTTACCGGGAGGATATGCAGTGTGGTCACCACTAGATGGTGCCATAACACAGTAGCCCTTCGGGAAAACATACGCTTCAGTGATCTCCCCCAATTCTTTAAATTTGACACTGGAAGGATAACGCTTGAAGGGAGAATTATCTTCGACTCCCTTTGGCCCAAGATAAGCTATAAACCTACTAGCAACCTTACCATTCTAGGAGGTTGCACCCTCAGTAGCACAAAGCATTCCCTTACTCCTTTCAGACTCCATATCCTTACTGTCTATCAGGTGGCGGTGGTGTCTATTGACCTAAGACATCTATATAAGAAAGAAAGAAAAAGAAAATAATTAGGCTACTGAGCACAGACCAGTCACTAGCCTAAAAATAGTCTGACCTAAAGAAAGGTGGCTGCCGCCCTAAGACACCTAGATCCAAAGACACGAATGAGGTTTCGTCTATAATGCCAGGAAACCTAGAAAACCAATTGAAAACTCTGCCACCACCAAAAGCCTTAACATTTACCAATAAATAGATAAAATACATCCCACACTCTAACTTTCCATCAATAATAGACACACCCATGAGGGCCTCAAAATTGAAATGTAAAAGCATAAGGCCAGGGATAGAAATTTACCTTGTTAGTCAAAGAGGAAGTTTGAAGTGTAGACGGAAACGGTGCCCGATAACCTGAACTAGGCTCGGTGGAACTGAAGAAATCGAAATAAGGTTAGAGTGGGTGCAGAGCAGTGAGCGATTGCAAATCCTACTGAGGGACGGAGAGGAAAGCTCTGGAATTAACGGATTTCAAATGATAAATGAAAAAGGGGGGAAATGTTTCCCCAATTTTTTATTGTGAATAGACTGAACATCAAATCTTGAAACTCTCCAACCAACCCATGATCCAATGGACTAGCACACATTGGCATTTAAAACCAAGACATGACTGCTGGAGACAGTAATCATTAGGCTGTTTGCAGAAATCAAAGAGACATTTGTGAAACAAACATGTCAAGAAACCCGTCGAATCGTAAAATGGTAAATAAATGAACTGATTCATAGATCTCATTTGATCTCAGCTCGGGTACACCTGGTGTGATGTGCTAAGCCTCACGAGCTCATTCAGGCACACCTGGTACAGAGCGCTAAGCCCACAGGCACACCTAATCACCTCATCTCCAACTCGGGCACACCTAGTGCGATATGCTAAGCCTCATGAGCTCATTCGATCTCAACTTGGGCACACCTGGCGCGATGCGCTAAGCCTCACAAGCTCATTCGATCTTGGCTCAAGCATACCTGGCATAGAGCACTAAGCCTGCAAGTGTAATATGCACTGTCAAATTATATCAACAATTACTCACAGCTTTGTTATAAGCTAAAAATCCACTATTAACTAGATCATTTCAATGCTTAAGTCTGTAACCAGACAAAATGGATTAATTTTATCCATAAAATATTAAGCTTGATATTTGGTTAAGCACAGCAAGCAGAAACCAGTCTAAAAAAATAGCTCAAATGTAATTTTTTGCAATACATAACAACTAGTTGCACACTCAAAACATCAAGAAAAGGGGCAATATTCATTATAAAACATCTTTCAATAAGGTGAGTCTGTACAAGGAAATTTTAAGTACAAAGACTAGGATAAACCTACAACTACAATAAGCAGGAAGAACTATCCTTCTGGTAGTCAGGGTCGAAGAATAGGCCACGCAGTTCTAACTCTTTCTTCTTATCTTCCTTAAAAATTAAGAGCTTGTCCCTTAACTCCTTAGCTCCTAGTTGCTTGGGGGAACCGACCGGAATGTGTCGCCATGCAAAGAGACCAGAGAGTATCGGTGAAGAGCTGCCTTAATCATGAAGAGGCAACGGAGGAAGATAACAAAACTTCCTGGGATCCTCAAAAAGGAATCATTCTCGAAAGCTTCCTATAACAAAACTTCCCAAGATCCTTAAAGAGGAATTCTTGCAATGGACTGAACATGCTTTGCATCCTCATAAGAGGCTTATCAGGATGCTCACCAAGCTGTTCTGCGAAAGAAGGGAATTTCCCATACCTTATATAGACTAATCTTACCTTTCTAAAGAATCTAAAAGGTATCCAGATGTTCTCAATCGAACAGTCTGAAAGAAAATTTGAGTCACCTCACCAACAGTTGTAAAGCATACGCAATGGAAAACTGAGCCCTAACATGACCATTCGGAAGGTTATAAGCAAAGGCTTTGACTAAAACAGTGTTGTGGATAGAAAACTAGGCAATACCATAAGCCACGGATAGAAGACCCCTACCTAAAAAATGCATAACTAATTCCTAGCTTGTAGAACGAATTGGGAGTTGGGGGCTAATGTTATGAGCATTTTCGAACTAGACAGAATGGACTTGCAAAGGCCAAAAGAACTGGGTCAGGAAGCGAGGAGGCATGGCCTAACTTAGCTAGGTCGCTGAGGCCAGACAGCGAACCGCATACCGCATAATGTGAGCTCGTAGATCCTACACTGAACAAGGCTACAGCAAACTCCTCTCACATGATTGAGAACAGCTAATATCTGACAGACAGTTTGAATACTCTACCAACTTGCAAATCAGCCTCCAAAGTTTGACAATGATTTGTCCTGCATTTATTGCTTGACGTCTAGCATTTAATGCTTAATACAGGTATAATAATAGTTTTACAATGATAAATTATGACTTGTAACCCTCCCGTCTTCTATAAATAGGGAGGGAAAGCCATTGTATAGATATAGTGAGATATATGCAGAAACTCTGCCAAAATAGCCATAAACGTATATAATATTGCTCTGTGTAACAAAACAACCGCTCAAAGCTAATAACATTACCGTGAATGTAGGGGTCATCTTGACTTTAGTCGAACTACGATAAAACTCTCTATGTTTTCTCTGCTCTTCCTCTAAATCTGTTGCCATCTTTTTGCTCCCCTTTCACTCTTAACAACAGTTTGGTTCTCAGAATCCTTCATTGACCAATTACCAAAATCGACTATCAATATTATATAAACTCTCATTCTTTTTATTTTTATTTCTTCTCTCAAGCTCTCTCTCTCTCTCTCTATTATTTCTCTTTCTATCCCTCTTTAATTGCTTCATTGTTTCTTCCCCTTCTTTCTTATATCTTTCTTTCTATCAAATTCTCTCTCACTCTTTTTCTCCTTCTCTCTCATCTTTTTTTTTTTTTTTGCATCTTGTGGTTTCACAATGTTGGTATGTTTCTTTTCTATCTTTCCATTTCTCCTCTCCCTCTTTTATTTTCTTTCCTATCTTTCATCTTTACTCTTTTCTTTTATATATTTATAAATATTGATATTTAATAACTATATATAAAAATTATTATCAGAAAATATTTAGACATTTAAGAGAATTGATAAATATGATTAACAATTTTAATTAAACTCAATTGAATATGAATTAATTTTATGAAAAAATAAAAAAAAAGAAGGATTTAAATATTCTTATTAGATGTTATTCTTAATAAAAAAAATACACTTAATTTTTAATTTTTGATTAACTCTTATATGCAAATATGTTAATAACAAAACAATTATTGTCTAACTCAACCATAAAGTTGAAATTTATATATATGGATATTTTTTAATAAAAAAATAATTTACCTTTATGCACTAAATAATAGAAAGAATTCTCTCTCATGCTATCAAAATGAGGGTTGGACAAAAAAAAATCAAAATGCAAGAAACCAACTAAATTAAATCAAAATTAAATAGTTAAAATTTAAAAACAGTCTGAAACAAAAGAATTTTTTTATTGAAAAAATTAATTTACAATTAAGAATAATTTAAAAGAATTCTAACTACTTTTAACTGAATCCTCCCAAAGTTTTATTCTACAATCAAATAAGGTATTTATTTATTATTGTGTTTTCTCATCAAATATTTAGTGAAGAATGTGTATAGTGTGCTATTAATTCTTTGTACTCTATAAAATTGTATAGTAATTATCATTATATAATAAATTTTTATTAATTAATGTATAACTTATCGAATAATGTGCACAATGTATATATTATTTTTATGAATTCATATTTTATAGAAAAAAAAAGGGATTACGAAACGAAAGACTTTTCTCGAAAAAGGTGGAAGTCGGCTTGTCAGTATAAAAAGGTGCTAGTATAAAAAGGAAGACTTCTTAGACTGTTTGCAATGCAAGTTGCTTAATGAGTTGCTTAATTTAAGCAATCCATTTTAAACAACTCTCACCACTGTGAAGCAATTGTGGAATTACAGCTCAGCAGTACAGTTGTTTAATAAGCAACTGTATCTTAAGATTAAAAATGAATAAAAAATCCAAATTCAGCTGCAAATAAATAATAAAATATAAAAACTCAAATATATTTACAGATAAACCAATATTTTCTTGCGGCAACCCAAACCCACTCTGATGTTATGAGTTTTTCATTATTTTTAACATATTGTTATTAATTAAATTTTTTTATATATTTACTTATTTTTCATTCAAAATTAAAATTAAAATAATTTTAAATATTTTAAATT
>JANHAO010018183.1:0-13754 GCA_026873985.1 Saraca asoca
ATTTTGAATATCTTAATTATATCAATTTGGTCTCAATCTCAAAATAAAAGTAATATATTTCATATATCTAATGATATCAACATATTTTTTTATGTCATTTTATATTTATGAGTTAGTTCAACAGTTAATCTTATCAAACACTTCTAATACAATCAGCTAGCTTATCAGCTTTCAGCTAACAGTTAACAGTTAACAACTTGCAGCTAGCAACTAGTAAAACAGCTAACAGCTACCTTATCAGCCATCAGCTAGCTTTTCAGCTATTTGCGCCAAACAGACTCAATATGTTTCTTAATAGTTCTATATAAAAAGAGCATTAAGTTAAGCTTTATGTAAGATTTTCAATCGTCTTATTTGTTTCTATAATATATTAGTGTTCTCTCCTAATTCTCTCTATCTACTTTTTTCTCTCTAAACCCTAATTATTTACTCAACAGGTAGTTATGTCATTTGGACTATCCTATGTTCGTAATAATTTCATGCCCTTGATGAACCAAGTATTCCGACCATTCATTGGTAAAATTGTTGTGGTCTACTTTGATGATATTCTAGTATATAGTAAAAATCAACAGAAACATTTAGACCATCTTTGCTAGATTCTTGAAGTCCTCAAAAGGCATAAATACCATGCCAATCTCAAGAAATGCTTCATTCATCACTACATAAGTGACTTTCCTAGAGGTATATCATTGCTGCTCAAGACATTTGAATGGATCCTAGCAAGATTAATGCCATTATCAGTTGGCCCACACCAAATCTTGTCTATGGTGTCCAAAGGTTCCACGGGTTAGCATCATTCTACTAAAGGTTCATCGTAAATTTCAACTCTTTTGCATAGCATCAAGGGAGATAAATTCAGGTGGACTGATAAAGCTCAATGAAGTTTTGAAGAGTATAAAAAGAAACTTACTAAAGCCCCAGTCCTTACACTTTTCAATTTTAATCTGATGTTAAAAGTTGTTGTTATGCTTCAAATGTTAGAATTGGTGCTGTATTAAGTCAAGGAGGAAACCCCATTGCCTTTTCAGCAAAAATTGAATGAAACATAGCTTAGGTGTTCTACCCATGACAAGGAATCCTATGGTATTGTTCAAGCTTTAGGACGTTGAAGTCATTGCCTCCTTTCAAAAGAATTTGTATTATATTATGATCATCAAGCATTGAAACATCTGAATTCCCAGCTAGAAAATTAGTTGATGCCACGCTGCTTAGAGCGAACTCCTTCAATCCTGCCCTTTTCTTCTCAAGCATAAATTAGGAACCTAAAACCGTGTTGTTGAATCTTTAAGCTGCAAACACAACTTGCTGTTCTCCATGCAACTAGAAGTTGTTGGATTTGAGTTAATTAAGGAACTATATGATGATGATCTTGATTTTGGCAACACTTGAAAATCCACCTCTATCTAAACCTACCAACAATACCTCCATCCAAAAAGTTTCCCCTTCAAGGGTCATTTGTTGTGTATTCCCAAATGTTAAGTGAGAAACACAACTATCTGGGAAGCATATGATGGAGTATTAACTGGTTTTTTATTAAAGAAAATTTTTACTGACCAAAGCTAGAAAGAGATGTTACTTGTCACATCCAAAGGTGCCAAACTTTTCACCAAGTGAATACCACCAACCAGAACATGGGGTTATACTTGCCATCACCAATTCCAAAGTCACCATGGGAAGATTTTATCATATACTAAATACTAGGACTAGCGAGAACTCAGTGTTAGAAGGATTCTATCATGACTCACTTTATTCTTTGTCAAAAGACTAATGATGCCACTCACACTGTTGAGTTATACTTTAGAGACATTGTACATCTCCATGAATTTCCACAGATCATGACGTCTGATAGAGACATTAAGTTTGAGTCATTTCTGGAGGACTCTAGAAAAATATGGGGACTTGACTCTATTTCAATTTTGTAAGTCACACTTAAATTAATGGTCAAAATGAAGTTATAAACAAAATTTTGAAATATATCCCATGAAGCTAATGGAAAATGTCCATTTAAAGTGGTCTATGGAAAACGCTCCCTTAGCCCCTTGGATGTCAACCCATTAATAACATCCAAACAATTTTGTGCTGATGTTGATCAACGAGGTAAGAAGATCAAAAAGCTTCAATTTGAGAAAAGATAAAATACTTAACTGATAGATATAAAAGTTAACATGACAAGTACAGAAAGAATTTCATGTTTAAAGGAGGAGATTGGGTTTGGATTCATCTCTAAAAGGAAAGACTTCTGAACCAATCCAATGCCAAACTCTCTCCCAAGGCTTATGAGCCATTTCAAGTGAAAGAAAAGATTAACAACAGTGCTTACAAGATTAATTTAACATGTGGTTATGGAATCTCAGGTACTTCCACGTAGCCGATTTATCTCCCTACAAAGAGGATCAAACAAAACTTGAGATGAGTTTTCTCCAAGGAGAATGAAAGACAAAGTCCATAAAAAGGGCTATGTCCACTTCCCTTTCTCTGCTCTATCGCCTTTGTATCTGCTACAAGCAAGTTGCACTAACCAATCACACTCAACTTCCAAGTTTATTAGTTCACTTTTTCCTCTCATTTTGCCTATACATAGCTTGCTTCTTTCAATTTTAAAACATCCCATATTTTGAATGATAGCTTATGCTTGGGTGTTTAGAGTTTTTCCTCTCCATGTTTTCTATATCTCAGGAAGTAGCCATTCTAAGTGGTGTTTTAGGCCAGAATTCACCATAGTGGGCTCTTTAAACCTTGCCAAAATTGTTGTTTTCATTTATCCCATTTGATTCTTAAGCCATTAGAGTAATTAAAATATTTTATCAACAGTAAAAAGTATTTTAATAGGCTTTGAACATGTGGGAGCATGTGTTTGAGTAATGGCATAAAACTTCTTTAGGCGTTGGTGCATCAGAATTAAATCATAATTGATGTGTGTTAGTCATGGTGTAAAATTCTGTTGCCCTGTCAGTGCATCAAAATGAAATCCTAATGGATAACTCATTTATAAGTTTACACCTTACCCTGTTACTTCCGTTTGTAGTTTGATGATATTGTTTCATGGTTTTACCCATAACAGTGGAGCTGAGTTTCAACTTGCAAGTTTAAGTATTGTAGGGTACTAGTAAATTGCGTCAAATGACATTAATTAGTCCAAGTTTCTGAGGAAGGCCTTTCGTGCAACTTACTAATATCAGTTTTGTTCTGATATATCAACCTACCAATACTCTATGTCAAATACATACCCTTTGCCCACTTTGATTGAAATTGTGGCTAATGAGAACAGATTTTTCATTTTCAGGGAAAGAAGTTGAGAGGCGGACCTCAGATGATTCAACTGAGTTTAGACGGGAAACGGTTATATGTTACAAACTCGCTTTTCAGTACATGGGACAAACAATTTTACCCAGATCTTGTGGAGAAGGGATCCCACATGTTGCAGATTGATGTTGATACTGAGAAAGGTGGCCTCAAAATAAACCCCAACTTCTTTGTGGACTTTGGAGCTGAGCCCGAAGGTCCTTCACTTGCCCATGAGATGAGATATCCTGGTGGTGACTGCACTTCGGACATTTGGATTTAATCCAACATATCATTGTATTAAATGTATTGAAGTTATCCTTCAGATCATAATAATTCCAATACTTGTTCATCTAATAAATTTAGTTTGTATCAGTTACACTTAAATCATCTCAAGACTGATTACTTTGTATAAAAATATCTGGTTGCCCACCAAAACTTTGAAATTGGGTTACCCTATTTCTGAGTTGCATCCTGCTGATTTTAAGCTTATTGCAAATTCTCGTGTTATTCTACAACATATATTGCTAAATGACATCCAAGTATTGGTACTGAGAGCTTGTGCTTTGTTCTCAGTTGAACCTCTTTGGTTTTGGTTTCTTTAGATTCTGACCACAACTGTGACATTGGGCATTTCATCTCATCCCAAAGTACATGTTTTGAATCTCTCTGGATAATTTTGTTTGAATGTGGATTCAAAGGTGTGGAGTAACCCAATTTATTTTCACGCTCACCTCCCTTGAAAAAGCTAATGGAGATTGAGTGATTCCTAATTTCATAATACTTCAATATTCCCATATTGTTAAGACCACAATTGTTTCTCGTGAATTAAAAAGGAGAGAGAGAGAGAGAGAGAAATACTTTGACCCCATGAGTTTTAGTGAAATTACACAAACTTTTGTTTTACTTTTAAAACTTACTTAAACCTCTTTTAAAACATAAAAAAAAATTATATTTAAATCTAAATTTTAAATTTTAATCAATAAAATGATGAGAAAAAATAATTATAGATCAAAATCAAATAATGTAAGATATTTTAAGTATTTTGTGAATAAATACATACTTTCATTAAGTTTCAATGATTAAAAAAAATTATACTTATATCAAAATTTAACTTTTTTATTAGTCTTATTTTAATAGTTTGAACTTAATCAAATTATATGTTCGATAAAAAGATACTTAAAATATCTTATATTGTTAAATATGAACTGTAAAATCATCTTTCTTATCATTTATCAATGAAAAAAAATTAAATTTAAGTTCAAATGTAATATTTTTTATATTCCAAAAAAGATTTGAATAGGTTTTGAAATTAGATGAAAGGTATATAATTTTATTAAAATTTAGGAAAGATCAAAATATTTTTCTCTAAAAAAGTGTGAATTTTACATAAAGTGTCAAAATGAAGAAATGGGTCAAGAAAAATGAAAAATAAAAATAAGTCGTAGAGCTAAAGCGATGATATAGAGGGGGGCTTCAGGTGAGAGAAATAATAAGGAAGGAAGGAGGAGGAAAGTGCCACGTGCTTGCCACGTGAGGGATCCATTATAAGTTTTGCCGGAGAGACAGCAATAATGGTAAGTTAGTTGCATACTAGATAAATTTAGGAGGTCGATTGTACATTTTTAAGGGTCAATGGATGGACAGACGACTTAATAAAGAGCTATGTCATTATCTTCTTGTTTACAAGTTTTGATGTTTTTATCAACGAGGGGAAGTGTCGGAGGTTTTAAGTTAATTTTTCAAAGTTTTCCAATATTTTCAATACTTCTCATTTCTCCAATTTGAATGAGTTTATAAGGTTTTTTTAAATATGCAAACAAGATATGGGAAGTTATCTTTGTTTATTTCTACGGAAAACAAAATTTTATAAAAAATATATATCTTTTGAGAAAATGTATTTTTAAAAAATAAATTATTTTTTATTGTTTGAATAATATAAGATAATATATTTTCTCTTATCATGTATAAAGAGAAAGTATTTTTTATTAAAAAATATTGTTATACATATAAATTTTATCTTTAAGATTAAGTTATACAATAATTATTTTATTATTAGAATATTTTCATAATAAGAGTCATCATATCCCTATCAGTAAAAATAAAAAATTAAGTATATTCTATATTAGAAAACATACGAAAAAGAATATTTAAATTTTTCATTTTTTTTATTTTCATCATTTCATTTTAAAATTAATTCATATTCAAGTAACTTTGGTCAAAATTGTTAATCACATTTGTCAACTTTTTTCGTTGTCCAAATACTTTTTTAAGATAATTTTTAATATAATTATTGAATATTAACATTTGTAAGATGGAATGAGAGAGGAAAAAAGAGAGATAGGAGATAGAGAATGTTGTGGTAAAAATAAGGAAAGGGCAGAAGCAGAGTCCCACATCAATGAGAAATCAAGTGAGTTTGTGCCTTATAAGGTAGGGGGTTTACCCCTTCCCATGTGAGGGCCCTTTTAAGAAAGAACAAAATCGTGATACCTCTGGGTCAAAGCGGACAATACTCATATGAGGCAAATTCACCTCAATCATCATCATTGACATCGTCTATGAGAACCCCTAGTTGTACTCAATGCACATGCCCACCCTGACTAGAGGGCTTATGTTGTGGTAAAAATAAGAAAGGGGTGAAAGTAGAGTTCCACATTGATGAGAAGTCGAAAGAGCTTGTACCTTATAATACTGGGGCTCACTCCCTCCCCAGTGAAAGCCCTTTTAAGAAAGGACAAAGCCGTAATCATCATCATTAACACCGTTTGTGGGAACCCTTGGCTGTACTCAGTGCACAGGCCCACCCCGACTGGAGGGCTTATGTTGTGGTAAAAATAAAGAAGGGCCAAAAGTAGAGTTTCACATTGATGAAAAGTCGAATGAGCTTGTACCTTATAATGTTGGGGGCTCACTCCCTCCCCAGTGAAAGCCCTTTTAAGAAAGGACAAAGCCGTGAGACCTCCGAGTCAAAGCAAAGAAGGATAGAAAGGGAATAGATGGGGTAAGGAGGAGAAAAATGAGAGAAATGATGATGAAAAGAGAAAGAAAGATAGGAGAAAGGGTTAGAGAAAAGGAATAGAAGTATATAGGGGTAGAGGTAGAAAGATAGAAGAGAGAGAAAAGAAAAGAAAAGTATAGAATATAAGGTAATTTATAAAAGTGGTTTTTTTTTTAAATTAAAAGGAGAGATTTGTAATACCTTAAAAAAAACTAGTGTATTAAAATGAAAATCTTAAAATTTTTGTTGGAGCCAAAGTTTGAATTTTCCTTTTCTTGGTGGATTGCAATGAAATTGTTGGAGTTTGTTAGGGTCAAACTACAATTTTCTCATTTCATTTTAATTTCCTTTAAACTGGGGCATTGGCCACATTTTTCTTCATTTCTCTGGAAGTCTCCTAATACTTCCACTTTTTTCAAAAAACTCCACCTCCTCTAGCTTCATTCTACTTCTCTTTGCTTCACCATCTCCGGCCACTGGTTCGGCCTCATTTTTTCTCCTTTCTACTCTGGCATCCTCCTTCTCTTGCTAGGCCTTTGAACTGAGCCTCGATTGGTTCAAACCGAAGCAACCATAGATCTCTTCTATCTCGGCCTTGCTTCTACAGTAAACAAAATAACCAAAACTGCAGCTAACTTTTCTCTTCAGTTTGGACTATTTTGCAACTCGGACTAGCCATGCGATCATTCCATCTCTTAGCTACAGTTATGCAGCAGAGGTTAATCTCACTCTTCATCCCATCCTTAGTTTGTTTTTCCGGTGAGAGCTCTGGATCATCTTTACATCAGCTTCAACAAACAACTAGCAATCCTTTCTCCCTGGTGTTCTTGCTAGTTTTAGATTTCAGCTGGTGCCATCATGAGTTTCAAACTTAGCTGCATCCTCTGCTAGCTAAACCGAACAACTAATGGTTGGAGTGCCGTATGCGGCTCTGCTCCTACTGGTTAGCCTTTAAGCCTTAATTTCAGCTCGTTGTAGTCCCTATTGCAGCCAAAGTTGTGGAGCTAAGTGGTGGAAGATTGAAGCTAAGAACCTTGCAATAGCATGCTGTGCCCAATTTTGGTTGAACAACTTAAAGATATTAAAGCAAAATTTGGATTTTGGAAGATCTCTTGGCTTTCCTAATGGATTCCTTATTAATGGCCAAGCTCATGCTACTTTCTTTGGTGATCAAGGAAAAACCTATATGTTCAGCATCTCAAATGTGGGATTGTCAACATTAATTAACTTCTAGATTCAGGGTCATACCATGAAATTAGTTGAGGTGGAAAGGTCCCACATACTGTAAAACATATACGAATTGTTGTATTGATAACCTTAAATCAGCCTCCAAAGGATTATTACATTATTACCTCAACAAGTTTTATCGAGAAAGTTTTCACATCAATTGCAGTTTTACACTACACAAACTCTCACTCCCTAGCTACTGGTCCCTTGCTAGCTCCCCAGCTTATCAATACCATTAGACTATGCAGCAAGCTAGAACATACAGATGGAACCTTACAGCAAATGCTGCAAGGCCAAACCCACAAGTGTCATTCCATTATAGGAGGATTACTCCAATATAGATAGTTGTATTGGCAAATTCAGCACCTTTGATAAGTAGGAAACTGCGTTATGCTGTGAACAAAGTTTCCTATGTTAATGCTGATACACCTCTTAAGCTTGTTGATTACTTCAACATTCCTAGAATCCAAGATAAAAATTTGTGTTGATCGAGGTGAATGGACAATCCTCCTCACTTAATAATCCTATTTATAAATATCAAATAATTTTATTATATATAATATTATTAATCCTTTTTAAATGATAGGATTTTTCTATATGTTGAAGTGATTTTGAAAATATATTTATTTATTGTATGTGAACATGAAATGGTTTGCTGTGTTAAAATTATGTATTTTCATCTTGCTTTATATTATTGAAATTAATGATACTACTTTTCTATGTAATGAATGGATATGGAAATGCATTAACAGATTTATGTATATTTTAATAAACGTTACTTATCTGAATAATGAATTTCATGCTATATGATATATCTAGAATGTTGATTTGAGATACTAGACCTATTGAAAAATTTATTGGTAACCCTCAAGTGTACTTATAAAGAATAAATAGCCCGGGTGGAGCTAATAAGGATGGAGAAAAGTAGGATGTATACATTCATGAGCATCCGACAGACGTGTTGGATAACTTATGACAGGAATTATGTTATATCAGGATGGTTACCATTTTTATTCTTTGGGAAATCTAATTGAATATTTTACTATGTTGAGATTTGATGAAATTTTAGAAAGCTTATTAGTTTTCCCTCATGTTTATATCATGGTGAATGTATTTTCTAGAGTAGCTGTTATGAGTAAAAATCGGCTTCGAGGAACAAGCCAACAAGGGCCCAACAAATGCCAAGATTGTCCAGCTTGCTGAAGACATCCAATGGACATCACCTCGCACATCGCTAAATGGTGATGTAGCGAGAACACAAAAAGCTCGCCTTGCCGAACGACCATACCATTCGAGCTCACAGCAGTCCCGAGCTCACTAAGCGAGCTCCGATAGCGACCCCCCAAGCCAAGAATCCTTGTTCAAGAAGGCAAGCAGTTCGACCAGTAAAGATTTTAGTAAGGCCTAGTGTTAGACAGACTTATGCTAGCTTGCAACCGACATAAGGAGACCACCCCGCAGAAAGTAGTCTGCATCAACCGGATTACAGGATCTCTTCTATCTTTTACATTTAT
This sequence comes from Saraca asoca, assembly GCA_026873985.1. Taxonomy (NCBI): domain Eukaryota; kingdom Viridiplantae; phylum Streptophyta; class Magnoliopsida; order Fabales; family Fabaceae; genus Saraca; species Saraca asoca. The sequence goes on from JANHAO010018183.1 coordinate 9,025, forward strand.
TTTTTGACGTAATAGAACTATAGCTTGTAATTATTACATGTAACCCCTCCTTCCTCTATAAATAGAAACCCATTGCTAGAAGAGGGGGAGGCTGGAAAAAAGAATAATAAGCAGACACTTTGCAAACACTTTCCAACGTAATAAAACTCCGCCATGAATGTAGGGTCCGGTATCTCCTAGATTTAGCTGAACCACATTAAAACACTATCCTATTCCATCCTTCTTCCTCTCCCTTTACACTCACACTTCAGAAGATAACTTTAACTCCAAGAATTCATCTCTGTTGGCTGGAGTTTGCACTCTCCGTGTGAATCAAATTCCGAAGTCAACATTTTGGCAACATCTATGGGGACCCATCTGCTTTCTAAAGTGTTCCCTATAACTTTACATTGGCAAGAAAAGGGACCACAAGGAGTTCAAACACTCCAGTCGCATAACCAGCAGACGTTCCTACTGCTGAAGCTTATTACTAGTAAAATGACTCCCCTAGAATAGGAGAGGCACAAGCGTCTCCCCTAACCTTAGGAAGCACTTAAAGGTATAGTGAAAGAGTTGGCTAAAACCATGAAAGTACTAGCACGGCACAAGCCTAAGGTGCACAAAGATAAGAAGAAATCATGCTGCAACTCCAGTAACTCCGTAAAGAAGCCTGGAAAGAAACTCATGAAGATTGCATTAGTCAGCAACTGGGGGGCTCACAACGAACAGAGAGCTCCATCCCTCAACCCAAAACATGGGACCGGGTAATGGCGGAAGTCCTCCAAAGGCTGAAGCAGTTAGAAGAGCACTCGTAACCTCAAAGTAACTAACCTTGGTATGAGAAAAGTTCACCATTTTTTATGGAGATCAAAATGCAACCCCTCCCGCATAAACTCAAAGTGCCTACGATCCCACTGTATGATAGGAATAGCGACCTGAGTGATCATTTGGATGCATTTAATATCCAAATGGACCTTTAAACAACTTACCCTTTGGTGAAATGTCGTGTCTTCCTAGCCACATTATAAGGAATACCTTAGCCATGGTTCAGAAACCTTCCAGCTTGCAATGTCAACAGCTAGGAAGAATGCCAAAGGAAATTTGTTGATCAATACCGAGCACTGAAAAGGCAGCTCATGCCTCTTTGCCACCTTGCAATGATGTTTTAGCATAAGAGTGAATCACTAAAAGATTATATAGCCAGGTCTAGGCATGAAGCCAACTCCATGGAAAACTCATCAAAGGAAAGCATCTTAACAGTGATTTCAGTAAGACTCCATAAAGACGGAAAGATGTACAAAAGCCTTTACAAATCTCCAGCTCGAGACCTTATCGAATTTTATGAGTGAGCTACTAAGCAAATAAGATGGGAAGAAACTTTCGGGGCTGAAGAGCGTAAGCAAAAAGTAGACACCAGTGGTCCTACTGTGAGCAAAAAAAAGGGCAATGAGAGTTGTAGTCACGACCTTAGTTCTTAGCTCATGAAAAAGGCAAGACCTCAGTGATCTGAAGCTTGCTACGAAAGCTACGCCATCCTATCAGATACACAGTATAGGATCTTTACCATAGAAAGGCACAATGAAGACTTTGGGAGGCCCAGGCCAATGAGAGCCTCCATCAAGTCTAGAAATCCAAGTAGATTCTGCACTTATCACAACGAGGTTGGACACACCACCTCAGAATGTTAGGCACTAAAAGATGCCATAGAAGACCTCATCAGAAAGGGCCAGTTACAGGATTATGTGGTAAGGCCACCAGAGTACCAAGCTCAGCAAACCCAGTAACTCATTGGCCAAGAGCCAGAGAGCCTTCCATCAGAACCATATTCTAATCCTGTAACATTTTCATGAGCTTAACTATAATTTTGAAGCCTCTATGTGAATTGTCTAACGAAACGCTATTTGAAAAGAACCACTTTACATTGAACCTATCGAATTCATAGCCAATTGGATAAAACACAGAAACACTACCCAACTAGCAATGAGCTCACAAAAACTCATCCGAGAGTGAGATGACTTAAGAGCCTACTTCACAACAAAAACAAAATCGAGGGTGAGATGGCCTAAGAGCCTACCTCACAAAAATGAAAACTCGTCCGAGGGTGAGATGTTCTAGCAGCCTACCTCACAATGAAAATAAAACTAAGGGTAAAATGGCCTAAGAGCCTACCTCGTGACAACAAAAATAAAATTGAGGGTAAGACGGTGTAAGAACCTACCTCAGCAGCACACTCAAACCCAATAACGAGCTAATGAGCCCATCACAACACGAAGGCACTAGAGTAAATTTGTTATAGCTCTCATGCAACTAAGTATTTGTAGATAATGTGTGGCCAGAAGATCGCAGCTCACATGTGATCTCCCATCAGGCGCAGCTCACATGTGACCTGATTTTTGCTTACCAAAGGCGATCGAATCATGGAAAATCAAAGAGTTAAAGACATGGCTAATTAGTCAGAAAGATATTTCATTAATCTACTAAGATTTACATATAGTGATGCACGGAGCATCCCTTACAATATTCAAGAGCTAAGCATGAAAGCTCATACATTAAAAAGGCCTCATTCAACGAGGTAAAATTACATCGAGAGATTCAAAGTACAAAGCTAAAAGGCAAAAAGCCTAATACTACCATTCCGGTAAGAAAGTAGAGAGTTGGCTTTTGAGAGATGAACTTCCACCAGTAGGAAGATCAGTAACTCCACTCCTGCAATCTTCCTATCCCCAGTCGACGATTCCTCCTGGACCAAACCCTATGCAATTCAAAAAGGCACCAAGAGCCCTGCTGGCAGGCCTGGATTCTATGGAAGGACCAAGGGGAGATAATCCAAGATCTGCACAAGACTCCCTAGGAGCCTACAAGATGAATCCTGTGGGGAGGTTATGTGCAACAGGCCATCCGTGCCTCCAAACATTCTATAACGAACCATCCATGCCTCAAAAGGCTTCACTGGAAGACAAGTTATCAAAAACGCAGGGGACTTAACAGACTCTCCATTAAACTCTTCTACGAAGAGGAAAGAAGACCCTCAGGATACAAAAAGACTAGCCCGGTCCATCAAAAAATCCAAAAGATATATGGCTGATCTTAATCGAACAACCCAAAGCAAGCAAAAGTGCCACGCCAACGGCCAAAATTTACGAATAAGAAAAAGCATGGTCTGAAGCAAAGTGAAAAGATAGAAAAGAAAACTGAAGCGACAATTTAGTCAAGCGAAGACCTTGACCAAGAATACAAACAAAGCCTCAGAGACATCGTAACTCCCAATCCGCAAAGTGAATTGAGAGTTGGGGGGCTTATATTATGGCTAAAAATCGGCTTCGAGGAACAAGCCAACAAGGGCCTAGCAAATGCCAAGATTGTCTAGCTCGTTAAAGATGTCCAGTAGACAACCACTCATACACCACTAAAAGGTGATGTAGCGAGAACATAAAAAGCTTGTCTCGCTGAATGACCATATCGTTCGAGCTTACAGTAGTCCCAAGCTCACTGAGCGAGCTCCAATAGCGACCTCTCCAGTCGAGAATCCCTATTTGAGGAGGCAAACACTTTGTCTAATAAAGATCTCGATAAGGCCTAGTGTTAGACAGACTTATGCTAGCTTGCAGCCGATAAAAAGGGACCACCCAGCAGAAAGTAGTCTGCATCAGTCAGATTACAGGATCTCCTCTGTCTTTTACATTTATTTCTTGATATAATAGAACTGTAGCTTGTAATTATTATATGTAACCCATCCTTCCTCTATAAATAGGAACCTATTGTTAGAAGAGGGGGAGGCCAGAAAAAAGAACAGTAAGTAGACACTTTATAAACACTTTCCAACGTAATAAAACTCCACCGTGGACGTAGGGTCTGGTACCACCCTGATTTAGCCAAATCACATTAAAACACTGTCCTGTTCCATCCTTCTTCCTCTCCCTTTACACTCATGCTTCAGAAGACAGCTTTAGGTCTAAGAATTCATCTCTGTTGGCTGGAGTTTGGGCTCTCTGTGTGAACCAAATTCCAATGTCAACAGTAGCATTCTTTGATGTTTTTTCATTATACTATTGAACATCATATTTTTATTTACTTGATTTTCTCGTTGAATTATAGTTTTCAAATGTATATTGAGATTATGGCTATAGAACGAGTAAGCATATCTTCATGACTATATATATATATATATGTTAGTTTGGTTGGGTGTCCTAGGCCAATTTGATTGAGCCCTATCGCATCTAGAACTACACATTCTGTGGATTGAATATTAAAGGTTGAATGTTCATCTTATATTGCATTCATCGTGCATTGCATACATAAGATGAAGTCCATAGTGAGAAATTATTTCATTCAATCAATTCTATAAAGGGTTATAGGATTATGAGTGTGATTGCTAATGATTTAAACTTCTGTACCAAAATAACACTAGTCGATATCTGATAACTGGGCATTATTAAATCTGTTGAGATAAGACGTTGGGGCATTTCTCATATGATAAGCAGCTGACCTCATAGGCTGAGATGTAAGTGAGTTACATCTGAACACACACGTGGACATAACCCAGTTAGTTTGGGAAAATATAATTGATAATCGTGATCTTGTCTGACCCGCCTGGAGATACTGTATGGAGCTATGTTATCAATTAATCTCCAGTGGTGATTGCATGACTGATCCTTTGACTTGAGACTGAGGGATGTCTTTTACATGGAAGGTTATGCTTTGACCAAGTCAAACATGACTCTAGCCACAAGGCACAATAAAGGCTTGGATTG
>JANHAO010018184.1:0-13702 GCA_026873985.1 Saraca asoca
CCTATAAACAAGGACTTATTTATAAAGAATCACTCTTATACTTCAATAATTTAAGTCTAGGAACATCAAGATAACACTATTTTCATAGAGTTATCAAGTGTTCTCTTTGACCTTCTTCTATACCTATCTTTTAGATTTCGTCGCCTTAGCTTTAGACTTCTCCTTAGTTTCTTCTTCATTCCCTTTTTAGGCTCAAATGATGTATAAAACTATCATCATTATAGGTTGTTCCTTCTTGAAAGTTGTTTTACTAGTCTTAAGCATATTGAATAACTCTGCAAGAGATGCCTTTATCTTATTCATGAAGAAATTCATGACAAATTGCCCATATGACTTAAGAGGGAAATGCAATATGATGTTCACTGCATGATCAATGTCATTCACATGGTTGAGTTGGACCAATCTCCTTATAAGCTTGATCATCTTCAGTATATGAGTTGTAACAAATGATCCCTCAACCATCTTGTAGTCAAAAAGTTCATAAGATACTTGGTATTTCTCAATATGAGCTGGCCATTTGTATAACTCTGATAAATGCAGAATCATCTTGGAAAGAGTCATATTTTCATGTTGCTTCTAAAGTTTAAGAGACATTTAAGCTAGCATCACAAATGCTACTTATTTAACCTTTTCCTAATGTTTCTTGTGAGCAACAACTTCAAAACTTGTATACTCACTCAAATCTTTAGAAGGAGGTACAAGAGAGTCTTTCTTAAGCATGTAGACTATCTTTTCCTACTTGAGGGAAATCTTCAAGTTTCATAACTAATGCATATAATTTGGGCTGGCTAACTTATTATCAGTCAGTATGTTTCTTAAGAAGATGTTATTCATCATTTTAACAACCTTAAACAAGAATAGAGTGGATTAATATTTAAGCATAATGTTCAATTTTATATGGACTTTAACAAAATGAAATCCCACTGTTTTCTTCATTTCTAATGACCCTCTATCTTAGAATTGGATTATAATGTTGGATGATAATCTTAGTGAGATAGGATCCTAGTTTAATTTATTTGATCTTGATAGAGGCCAAGGAAACCAAAAAAAAAAAAAATTAGACTAGGTAGATGACTCAACTTGTCAATTATATCTCAATGTAACTCTTAATCATTAGGTTAATAAATTTTTATCATTTATTATCCATCACATCAAACATTTTAACAACCCTTGGTATAATGTTCAAAGTGAAACCTAATCAAGCCCAAATAATCATGATAAGGACTATCCAAACTATACTTGTTTGCTAAGTTGAAACCATCAAACAAAAACATCACTTCTATTCTAATAACAATAACATGATTGATGTAGTGTAACCTTTATAGAGGCCAACAAGTTATCACGAAATCAATCTTTGATTATCATTACTTTGATGGGTGGCTATTAATCATGTTCTTAACATGCAACATAAATTAGTGAGGGATCTTTTAATTCATTCAGGGCTTAACTATTTAAAGGTCTAGTGTATGCTGTGCATACATTTACTAGTCTATGTCACATATACATCAACTATCCTATGTCATGTAGACATCATATTATACCACAATATAAATCACATGCATGCATAACACATATAGGATGACTATGGACCAATTTATAAATTATTTCCCTTGAGCCATAAAAGGGAAAAACTCTATGGAACATGTTTATTATCTACACATGCCACACACCATCAAGCCTTTGGTGCCTTTGTCTTCAACAACTTCCAATAGAAAATAAAATTCCTTAATCCTATGTAACTAATTACATTATATAGAAGAAAACTTTAGTTACATTCAAGGGGAATAAGATGAGAAAAGATTTTAAATCTAGAAGTTAAAAGAAAGGCAGGGCATGTAGGCCATATTTTACAAAATACCAAATAATAGAACATACATTCATAAATGCATTTGGTCCATAATCATCTTTCCATGCATATAAGTATATATCAGACATATAAAACAGGAAGGCATAGAACATTAACTATTTGATTCAAATCATGGTCATACATGTCTCAAGTTATTTTATTAACTTATAATTCAAGTAAATTGATTAATTTGATTCCATCATTAAAACATCACAATCAATCTATTTTGGAATTAATCTTACTTAATTTCAAAATCAATCAATTAGTTAAGTCTATCACAGTTTCCAAAACTTTGGAATCAATTAAGTGAATAAAAGGAAGGTTTCCAAGATTATTTGTAATCAATTTGTAATCATATTCAAATTAGATCCAAAGTTAAGGAATGTTTCCATAATTACAAAAACATAATATAGGTAGGTGTTTCTTAAAATTAGTTGTAATTGCAATTAATTTCCTAAATTTTATTTGTGTAATTAAGGCATGAGGTTAATTGACTATCATCACAACCAATCAAGGTAGCTAGAACCAACACGTGTGGTGGTTGGAAATTCGCCCAACCATGTTTAGCTAGTGGGATGGTGCTCGGTTAGCTTGCTACCATGTTCAGCCAGCAGGTTGCCAACTAACCAACTTCTTTTTGGTGTATTTTTCATCCAAAGTGCAGATCCAATCCACATTGGTTTTAGGAAATTTTTAGAAGAAAAATTCTACACTTTGAATGAAACTTTTTGATCATATGAAACCAAATTACAACATACACATAATCATAATTATCACCGTAACAATCAAATCTTTAATCATGAATTAAAAGAAAACAACATGGGCTCTGAACCACTATTAGGAAAAATAGATCAAAAGTACCAAGTAAGTGTAACGAGATTTTAAAATTTTTCTCTAAGCTTGGATTATGTTGTTTGCAAATTAACTCTTGAAGTTTTGTATAATTCAAATAACCTAAAAGTAGTGATTTGAATCATACCTTCTTGAGAGTTATTCTTAGAATCCATGATCTTCAAATTTGAATTTGATCTCTAGGCAATTCTATGAACAAGCCTTGTGATCAAATCTTTTAGATTGTCTATAGGAAACTCTTTCAGATTTGATCTCCAATACCAACAGTGATCCACATGAACTAATTTGATTCAAAGGCTTTACCAATGTTCATGCAATAGGTAGAGTAGGAAAATTGACTCTTTACCTCAGGAGGTGCTAGCTTTCCAAGGAATCAAAAATTCACTCAGCTAGGGTTGGTGTTTAAATGTAAAGAGGAGAAAAGAAGATAGATCAAACTTATAAAGATTTGGATAGACAACACATGTGCTAGGGTTTCACACTTGTTGAAGGGTTGGTATCTCTCTTTTTTAAATAGAAAAGATTGGAGCACAAACAAGACTTGGGAGCTATTGACGTCGGATTTTGGTTATATCCTAAACTCCGGCCAACGGGAGATTCTTTTGAATCCCAGGCCTGTTCTTGGTTTGTGGGTGAGAAAAAATGAAGTAGATGATGTAAATGGTTGAAGAAGTATGAGGGAAGACACTCAGTTTTTACATGGTTCGACCAAATCTAGATCTTACTAGACCCTATGTCCTCGGTAGAGATTTCATTATTGTAACTTATCAATGTTTCTGCTTACAGAGATTGGCCCCCTCCTCCTCTTTAACAATACGATCCTATTTATAGAGGAAGGAGAGGTTACATTCATTAATTGCTAGCTACATTTGTATTACATCAAGCAATAAATAGAAAAGACAGTATAGGCTACAATCCAGCTGTTTGCAGTACGTAGGCTGCGGAGGTGGATCCTCTAGGCTGGTTGTAGGCTTATGACCATTGCTTGACATCATTTTAGCCATACAGAGAATTAATGACTCAGCGCTGGAGTTTAGACTTCACGATCTTTGCGAGGCATCGAGGAGGCAAGCTCAGTACTGCTTACAGAGGGGCTAATGAGCTCTTGTGAGGAGGTCGATCATTTTTTATAAGTGCCTTTCTAGGACACCGTGCAGTGAGGTACAGGCGCTAGGGAGGAGCTTGCTGACATGTTCCTGTCGGTTGAACGATATTCTTTATTCGAGGACCCTGAATTCACTGTCTCGCCTTGGGGTCGTTTTCGATAACACGAAGCTTTTTGAAGGCTTCTTATTGAGGTGCGGGGACTGGTCGTTGTTTCCTTAAGGACTCGTCCTTGCGAGGCCCGTTTTCAATATACAACAGGAGCAAGCATAAGTGGCGCACAAGCTAGGGTTACCCTTGCTTATGTCGTCCCTTTCTGCAAGTGGATGGCCAACACGGCTAGGGTTAACACTCTAGATTTCTATGCGACCCTCTTGATCTATGGAGTCCATACTTTTTGCCTAAGTCATAATGAGTCAAAACTCATTAACCTTCATGTGCCCCTTTTATGCCCAATAAGCCCAAACTATAAGTCCAAACTCATAAACTCTTTTATGCCATAATTTTCAAATTATTTTAATTCATTAATTAAAATAACTTTCTAAGTGAGGAACCATTTCTCTACTTATATTCTCCTCTAGACATAATATAAATGTTCTTACAACATTCAAATATTAGTATTGAAAATTTACTACTATTTAATAATTGTAATCTCTATTTGAATTATTAAATCATTAATTAATTAACACTTTTAATCATATTAAAACACTTAATTAATCATTTCAAATTTCTAATAACACTTGAATTCAAAGCATTTTGCATTCTAACTTTTCCTTTAACTTTAGATCAAAGAGATTTTATTATGTGTGACCCATTAGGTTTCCATGCATGTTGCAATGAATTTATTTATAATCTTCTATATGTTTATTTAATTAAAACTCCTTTTAATTAAAAAATAATTTCCATAGATTGTTCAAATAAATTTAGTGATCATGATTGGCTTCTAGCAAAGCATCACGGTGTATTTCAATCCTTCATGTCTTGAAATTCAAATTAGGTAGGGTATGGTTCAAGTGCTAACCCCAATTTGAATGTTAAATTATAGGTGTATGTTTAACTATGTGTTATCTCACAATTGATTATACATAAAATCCTTTTTATGTATATATCAATGCTTACGCTTATGATTTTGATCATGACACAAGTGTCAAAATTTTTTTGAATATCTTCCCTTGTTACCTAGGAGTATGAATTCTATCTTGATCAATTAGTACCTTTATGTATTTCATAGTGCACCCAACAACTATTCATACCTATTGTAATACCCTAATTTTTTTTTTGAAATCAATTTTGATAACAAAATAGGGAAACTAAAAATTTTAAGGAATTTCAAATTACAGATCTAGAGCCACGAGAGACCCAAATATAGTAGAAATAGATCATATGAAATTTTAGAAATATTTTGAAGATTGAATTCTTGTTGTGAATAGTCAAAAAACAAAACTTATAATGTTAAAATTCAATTTCAAGAAAACATTGGCAATATTGAAACTAAGGTTATGAATAATGGATGGGTATGAAATTAGAGCCATTAGAAGGTATTTAATTTAACTAATTTGTATTAAAATTCCATAGTCATTGGTGATTGATAAGTGCATTAAATTTGAGCTCAAAATGGAAGAAGCAGAAAAATTACTAAAAAGGGAAATGGTTAACTTGCAGTCATTAAGAAGCTGACTTATCTTTCCTATTTTACCCCTCCCTTAGCTGGCTCTTCTTCTTCTTCTTTAGCTTGCTCAAACTACACAAGTCATGCAATTGCTTCTTTTTCTCCAAGTTTACTTTCTTTCTCTACCTTTACTCTCTCTCTCATTAAGTAAGTTCACTAACTTTTCTTATTATTTTCTCAAATTTTTACCACTAGATCTTCTCTTTGTCCTCTTTGTTTGGATATCAAAATCATGTTGATTCATTAGATATAATTCAGGTTATGAATTTTTGAATTTAATAGTTACTATTCACTTCAAGAGCTCATATAGATTTTCTAAAGATTCAGAGCTTAAATCTTGTGTTTTAAATTTGTTTCTATATAATGAAACCATAATCAAATGATGTCTAAAGGTTTGCTAAAAGAAAAGCATTCAAATAGCTAAGAAACTAACAAGCTCTCATCTTTGTTTATGAAGAGTGTTAAGATTTATGGGCGAGTGAGATCAATGGTGATTTGACATATCCAGTCTACTTATGAGTGACTCTTACAATTCTTGTGAATTAATATGTGTCTCTTGCTTATGATCTACTGAATACTTGATGACAATTGATGGAAATGGGTTTTTAGATTATAGGCATACTTTGTGATTGATGGATGGACTAATAAAATGATTAGTTTGCTATTGAAATAATTGAGTTTTATGTATGTTTGAGCTTTCAAAACATGTTGTCATGAGATCTTATAGTACATGGTTGAATAGGAAGTTATACTCCCCTATTTTTCTATTATTGCCTATAATTTCTGCTCGTGTGAGTCAAATTGCAACTTTTTGAACTACATCTGCAATCATGCTCATAGAAACCCAATAGTTTTGCTTTTATGATTCAAATTTAAATTTGAACTAGATTTTTTCGATTTGAATTGATGTTTCCTATTTTGTTTTTTTTTATTTTGATCATGATCTTGATCAAGTTTGTAACTAGATTTCCCAAATGAATGCACATTTTGGTGAGTAAACATGCATTTTTAACTAATTTTCTTTGAGTTGAATCGAATCTTTCACATTTGAACTCCTCCATTTTGATTGCAATTTTACTCAAATTTCCTTAATGATTTTGCTTACAATTTTGATTGTATCTTCAGAAATTTCCACATTTTTCAGCCCAACTTCCTTTCTTTCTAAAATATTTCTGATTCCCTTGGGTTAATCTTTTATAAACCCTACTAAATTGAGTATAAAAACTAAGAAATCTTTAATAGGTAATTATAATTTAATATTACTAAATTTAACAATTGGCTATAAATATTATTTATATAAAATTAATTGTCGTAGTCATATGATATAATAAAGAATGTGTGGTGTATTTATAAATAGAATGTATCGTTTGTGACTTTGATTGTGGCCAAATGAGAATGGTGTGATATAATTGTTATGAGAATCATTTTGTCTAATGGTTGTTACTTTTTATAAGATCCAAAATGGAACATGATATCATGAATGATGATGGAATGTATTGATGTGATTGTGATGATGCATCTATTATGGGCTTGAAATGTGAATGACAGGTTGTGATAGGGAATAATGAACTGAATCCTGGATCTGTGCATTCTAAAATGATGAGTGGGATAATGTTGACTCAGAGGAATAAGGCTAGGTTTGTATGGGATAAGGCTGGACCAAAGTAACACGCAGATTTATGATTTATTGTTATGTAATGTTTAACTTGTTCATATTGCCTTATGAAATATTGAGATGTGATATTATGAGATTGGAATACATAATGGACCAAAAATGGTGACTTGTGACTCTGAGAGCCTGACTCAATATAAAATGTTAGAAAAATTATGATGTGATCATTCTTATGGATGGATTTTTGATATTCAATACTTGCTTACAAAATTTGCATGAGAAATGGCTATTCAGTTGAGATGTGATTGCTTATATATACATATTTGTCTTTTATAATTTGATAAGTTCATAAGTTTAGTACATTTTATTCATTGTGCCCCAGACTTATTCTTTTGTTTATTATTTTTTAGATTCTCAAGACATTATCACCAACTCTACCCCTGAAAAGTAAGAATGGATAACAATTTGATGGAAATCACCACTGACACATACACCACCATAGTCTCAGGTCCCTTAGAATCATATCAAATAAACATCCATTATACCATCTTTTGAAACTTGGCAGGTTGCGAAGTTCTTCACAATATCAAAATCATTCTGTTGGAACCATCCAATGTACTTTTAATTATGGCCCTTGGATGGTTTGACTCTTAAACGGTCTACCCTTATTGTCTAAACAATTTTGTTGCCCCGTTTTGAAAAATTTGTAAATAGAAGGGCTACAGGGTTTAGTTAGGTTAATCTATGCTTTTGATGTTATGGTAAGACATAGGTAAATCTAACTTCTTTTGAATGCCTTATTTGAGAAGTATATAAGGTAGCTTAGGATGGTTCATAGGTATTTTTTTCAAAAAGGTTGAAAATATTTTGTCTATGAACCATTTGTAAGAATTTGGTACAATCTAGCAATATTAGCATTAGCCTTTTGGGCGATGCCATTGTAAATTATATAATATAGGTATATATTTCTATGAGCATCCTTGTCTTTCTTGAGTTTGCTAGATTTTAGTTAGTCAATAAGATTTAGATGATTATCACTAAAGAAATACTAAAATGACTGTAACGAAGAAAAAATGGTAAAGGCTAGTGAATATTCAAATAGGGAATGATATTCACACCGGTCATGACCAGGGTTTTTGGGTCATGACACATACTCTTTAAAAGTGCAAGTCTAGAATAATATCAAAGTAATAACTCCATAGATAAGGTATTGTGTTGATCTCAAGTCTAAGGATCATTTACACCACCTTTCACCTGAGAAGTCCATTAACACATGGTAACATCTCATGTGATTTCTCATGGAGGGTCAATTTAGTCATATATTTCATAACATATGTCTTGTATAGATGTGACATGCATATGCTACTTTACACATGAATAATTGATATCCTATTTTTTCAATAATTCAATGGCCAAGGATATTTGGAAATATAATTATGTGTATAAATTATCTTATAATTACAATCCCAATTGTAATTAATTTATACATAATTATATTTCAAGGGATTTATCTAATATAGGATACATATACCAAAACATATATATGAAAACTAAATTGATAAGGAGGCCAAATATCTTGTTTATTAAATATGATAAGATATGTAGTTTCTATGCCATCACAATTGATTGTCTCTGGGGCATTTATACTAACACTTGATCTATTTATAATATAAGCATACTAAAGTCTCCACCTTTTGAACTTCAAAACCTTCCTCATGGTCCAAGCAACTAACATGAAGCTTACTCACTTTACTCATAGCCCAAGTAGCTAGCATGAGTCTTACTTATCTTATTCATGGCCCAAGTACCCAGCATGAAGATTACTTACCTTGCTTGCCCATGTGGGGTAATATTATTCTACTGTTATAAGGGTTGCCAGCTATCCACCTCTATAATTAACTTTTATGGCTAAAAGATGTCTCACTCTCTCAGTCTTTGAATCAGCTATCACAATCAACTTCTAAGCTAAACTACTTCTTGGTCTCTAGGCGAGTTATCAAAATCAACTTTTAAAGCTAAACTACTTCTCGGTCTTTGAACTAGCTATTATTATCAAAAGCTAAACTCCCGTGATCTCATGACTAGCTCATGCAGATGGTTCCTATGCCAATGTACTTGTGGTATGCCATGTAATCCTAAACTAATAGGATGGCATACAAGTATTGTGCTAGCTAGCAATGCTCTCGATCAAGGGCAATGACCAACTTGGACCACAAGGACGTACATCCCCCTTTCCACCAAGCTCGCTGGGAACTTTTGTTGAATTTGGCATGGTAGGATTAGAGTAGGACTATGTTTACAAAAACATGGAGAAGTGAGCATGTCAAGCTCAACTTCTCACTTGTAGATCCCATAAGTCAAGGCGAGTAAAGGAATAGCCTGCCTAGCCAAGCCTTCTCTGGGACTTTGACCTTTCCCTAGGAAATACAGCCTTTCTTTGAACTTCCCTTAGGAACACTAATCCCCTAATATTCCAAACTTCTAAAAGTTTGACCTATAGAATATCCCACCAATTTAGTTCACTTTAAATAACCTTAAATGTTTTGTCCCATAAATACCTCCCTTAAGCTTCTCATCAACCCTGAACTTCTTCTAGCACTATTTCATCATCTCCCCTAACTATAAGCCTCATAAAAAGATGTTACATTACCCTTAGTAACTCCCATAAATGACAATGACCTATTAATATGATCCCCATTCCTAACTTTACTAGATCTTTATGACACTTGAGATCCTTTAGCCTTTAAAGACCATTAAACACACTCACACATTAGAAACCATGAAACTCACTTGGGCCTAAAGCTTAGACCACCTAAAACCTTCTAACCCTTTGTTCCCTTTGCTTTGCTCAACAATCCTTGTCTCAGGTGTCTACTCCTTAAGTAACTACCTTTACAAGCTAGATCCTATTACTATACTTATGCCTCAAAGCTTTCGAACCCTTCCCCTTCACATTTTGGTGACTTTGTTGGAGAGGTGTATATAATAATTACTTTAGGAAAAGAGGTGGTTTTGAATGGTAGTGGTGGAAATGATAGAAATTCTACCTTTACTCTTTAAACAAAGCAGAAGTATTTCCATACGGATGACCTCTTTGTTTTACTCTTGAAGCTTGGGACTAGAAGTTGTTCTAGTGAACCTTTTTCATTTTCCAAATGAAACTAATGTGCCAATCATTGAAACTGATCCTCACACTCCAAATGTTAAGCCTTGGTAAGAGTCAATTAGTGGATTATGGGTTGGTGTTTCTATAGAGTAGTTTTCTACCACTACAGAGACCACATTCATGGAAACTATACCAATATCAATCTTAGGAGATTTGATGAGAAATAGTAGATGAGTTAGACTCTCTCTGAAATTACCCATTTCCTAGGTGGGAAGACTTAAAGGACCTAATTTTAGACTTTAAACCTACAGTAGCATCTACCTTCCATGACTATAGTATAAACCTCCATAAGAGTAGATTTTTTGAATGATTAGTATAAGGGACTATAGTAGGGGTCTGCCCCAGAAGCAACTGGGGATATAAGGAAAGTGTAATATGTAATGATTATAAATGATCCACAGTTAGCGAATCCATAAAAAGTGGATGCCTAGTAGCTGTCACCAATGGTCACCCGCAATGATGTTCGATGTTTTCTTAAAGAGGCTAAGAAAAGTGTAGTAATGACATTGACTTCAAACTACCCTTCCCTTATAAGCTATCCATTCATCCATACTTGGTAGGATATCAAGCACCCATGTTCCATAAGTTTGAAGGAAATGAGGATGCTAAGGATCACATTTATCAATTTATTGATGACCTAGGTATCTATAGTAGATCATGATTTATGATAAAGGGAATTCTCAAAATCTTTGTGTAGAAGGGCTTACTCATGGTACACAAAGCTTCAACCTAAGTCCATTGGAACTTGGAATGAGATGGTGATGACTTTTTGTAACAAGTTCTTCATGATTAGAGGGAATACTCATCTTATAGACTTGGGAAGGATTAGATAGAGAAAATGTGAGAACATTGCCCAATTCATTAAAGGATATAGTGATCGAGTGTATGAATGCCAGAGGGAGGTTGCAGAGTTGTATTGCCAATATGAAAGGTCTGAGGAAATATTATCTGCACCATTGAGACATTCATACCTTTTAGGAGTTGATAACCTGTGCTGGAAGAGTTGCAACTTCTCTTAAGTAGTAAGTTTAGTGAACCAAGAGTTATAAGGATAAAAACAATGAAGTGTCCATAGTAAGACCTTTAATAAGATGAAAACACCCATTTACTGACTCAACTTTTAGAAGGCCAAAAACTTCATTTAAACCCCACCATTATCAACTTATACTAAACCTAAACCTAACAGTTGGAATGAAAAGCCTCATCCACCAGTCCCTTACAACATAAATAAGGTACATGCTTTTCTAGTTGTCTTGGTGGAAGATGAACTTATAACTTTGCCTACTTAAGTAGGGACACTCTTTAAGGAACAAAAGAAGCCTCGACACTTTTATAGGTACCATCAATCCATAACTTATACCATATAGGACTATTATACACTGAGAAGGATATTTAATGAAAAGCTTAAGAATGGGGAACTGAAAATTGATAATGAGGACTTAGGTATTTAACCCTTTTGGAGCATGAAGTTAAATACAATCTCCTATGTGGTGTACATTATTTAAAGGAGCTTGATAATGAGATCAATGAAATACTAATAGCCAAGGCTATAAATGCATCAATGGCTCGTGTCTTAGCTAAGTTATCCAACTTTCAAAACTTTTTTAATTTGGTAGAGTTTCATGAAGAGGGAAAATGTCAAGCTTCACTGGCTATTGTAAAGATATCACAGGCATGGGGGAAGTTGTTGCACAGTAGAATGATAGCATAGTAAGGTGGCATGTACCCATAATATAGCAATTATATTTAGAGAATCTAACAAACAAATGTCTTATGCAGGGCATAATAGGCCATTTTAACTAGAAGCCACTGTTGAAAGAAGCAAGGTTAGGAAAGCTCTAGTAAACAAGGGTCAGTGGTCAATATTGTGCTCATATCCTTGCTTTGGCTAATCAACTACCCTGAGAAGTAAATATTTTGAGCTCTTACAATCTTAAATACATTCAAAGGATCTCCAATTGAAACAATTGGACATATACACATTAATCTTGGTGTTATTCCAATCAAAACTTCTAACAAATTTTGCATAATAGAAACTAATCCAAGTTATCATATTCTACTTGGAAGATTATGACTCTATGCTTAATACTATGTACCCTCAACTCTGTACTAGTGTGTTAAAGCAAGCTTCAATAGAAATGATATTGAAATCTATGCTTCTCGGGGTTACATTGATGGAAATGAGGCCTAGATCACTAGGGCCATTTTGTTTGATGAGGTATCCAAAATAAGGAGCCATTTTTTATGGGATGAGGGTTCTGGTGGAGAAATAGAAGAATCACTAGTTTCTTGAACTCCGTGTCCCCTAGACCTTATAACAATAAAGTCCATTGAAGGAGAATCATCAATCACTTACCTTTTGTGCTCTCTAGACCCTATAATAATAAACCTCAAGAAGATGAACCTCCTATAAGAGACGAAGACCTTCAGGATGCACCTTCGACAATGCAAGACTGTCTAAAACCACTAGGTGAAATCCTGAAGAAGATTAACCTGGGAAACGATATGGAAGACATGCCAACCATGATCAGCCATGCAAAAAAAGAAACATTGATTAGCTTATTGAAAGAATTCAAAGATATTTTTGCATGGGATTATTATGAAATGCTAAGGTGAAATATTGGTCTGGTTTCACATAAGCTAGCAGTTAAAGCCTCTCATCGTGTCATAAAATAGCAGCTAAGATAGTTCCATCCAAATGTTGAAGTTTAGATAAAGACATATGTAAAGAAGCTACTAAAATCAGGGTTCATAAAACCAATCAAGCACCCCACCTAGTATTTTAACATAATGTTAGTCAAGAATAAGAATAGATAGATAAGAATATGCATTGACTTGCGTGACCTAAGTAAGGCTTGTCCAAAAGATGATTTTCCACTACATTATATTGACACCCTAGTAAACTCAACCATAGGATATGAATAACTCTACTTTATGGAAGGGTTCAATGTGTATAACTAGACACTGTTGAGTCCATTTAATGTAAAAAAATATACCTTTTGAACTCTACTTGGGAACTTCTACTATGTTGTGATCCCGTTCGGACTTCAGAATGCTGAAGCTATATACTAAAGGGCAATGACAATAATCTTTCATGACATCTGGCATGAATTTATGAAAGACTATGTAGATGATGCTTTGGAAAAATCCAAAAGAAAGGAATATCATCTGACTCACCTCAGAAAGGTCTTTAAGATATGTAGAAGTACTATTTGATGCTAAACTTACTAAAATATGCTTTCAGGGTATCTTTTGGAAAGCTCCTAGGGTTTAAGATTCATAAGAAGGGATAAATGTAGATGATGCTAAGATAAAGGTGATAACACAATATTTGACACATCTATTTGTCCTCATACTTAGCATTTTATGGTCCAAAATTGCATGTTTTCAGCTGAGCTAAGATGTATTTGGGATTTAGTGTCAATTGGCAACATTTTCCAATTTTCTGCATTT
>JANHAO010018185.1:0-13689 GCA_026873985.1 Saraca asoca
ATGTTATTGCTTTTGTATTATATTGGCTGCTTTGACAGCTATACAACAATTTGAACTATAGTTGTTTGGAGAAATTGTTTCATGTTATTGTCTGCAGTTTTTCTGTTACTGAAATTGTTCCTGAGCAGATTTTTACATTTCTAGTAGCCGTCTATTATAATTAATCATCTTGGTTATAAGCATCTTTTACTTTTAGCAGGAGAAAGGATCAAATGAAATTTCACTTAAAGCCATGGGTAGAGCTATTAACAAGACCGTGATGATTGCTGAATTGATAAAGGTGCTGCTCTCTGCTCTTCTTTAGGTTTTATCATTATTAAGTTTGCATCACTTGATAGTTCAAAGATTTATGGCACTTTTTCCATTACATTCATGTTTATAGTAATTTATCATCAAATCTATGCTTTTTTTCCCCTATTCTCAGAGAAGAATTCCAGGCCTCCATCAGAACACAGGAATAGGTTCTACCGATATAACTGACACATGGGAGCCATTGGAAGAGGGGCTTCTTCCGTAAGATTTGTATTTCATTCTGTTGCTTGTTGTCAATAGCACATCTTTATCACAATATTTATTGAGCAAATATAACCCTCCTTAATTAATGCAGCTTGGAAACCACTCGCCATGTATCAGTCATTACAATTACTCTGTCCAAGAAGGAATTAGATACATCCTCTGCAGGGTAAGTTAAGTTCGCGGAATGTTGTCTTTCTTTGAGGCATGGTCCCATCAGGGTTCATTCCTGTGCATTGACAGATAATG
The DNA here is from genome assembly GCA_026873985.1 of Saraca asoca. Taxonomy (NCBI): domain Eukaryota; kingdom Viridiplantae; phylum Streptophyta; class Magnoliopsida; order Fabales; family Fabaceae; genus Saraca; species Saraca asoca. The sequence goes on from JANHAO010018185.1 coordinate 763, forward strand.
AAAACTAGTTGTACTTCTGATTATTTGTGGCTATCACAAGTCTTTTTTTTATTGACGTCACATCATTAATTGGCTTTCAAAATCATGATACCTCTGTCTAGTATTTCATGAAGTATTGTGAATGCAAGTTAAAATAACCCAATTTTTGCTGTTTATTCAACATGAATTTTTTCAATTTGATATACCATTTAGTTGGATGCTCAAATATAAGGTGATATTGATGTGTTGGCCTTTTTGGTTATTTTATTGTGATGAAGGTATCAACCACCAATTCCAGCAGATCAAGTGAAACCCTGGTCTGAGAATGAGTATGAAGGTGGTATTTTTTATTATTTTCTTGGTTCTAATCTTTTTCTATGCATGCTGTTGAATTATACCTTCTCCTTCTTGGTTTAGATGGTTCTCCTGGGATGCGAGGTAGAGGACGTGGTGGCTGGGGACAAGGTAGAGGCAGGGGCAGGGGCAGGGGCAGGGGCAGAGGAAGAGGTAAGACACACTGCTTTGTGATAAATGAGGTTAAATATCCTACATCTTATTTCAAAAAAAAATTCCTACATCTTAACACTTCATGAAAATTGTTTAATGTCATTTTGAAGCAGAGGTTTGGGTTATTTTACTGATTGAAAAATGTACTATTTTAATCTTGTGTCTAGGAAATTTTAGCAATGGAGTATTGGAGTACAATGGGGATAGTGGCTTTGATGGTTTTCAAGGGTATGGTGGTAGGAGTCAAGGTCGTGGCTATCGTGGACGTGGTAGAGGAGGGTTTGGTGGTAGAAACATTCATGTAGAGCCTGCCAGTTACAATGATTATGGGGGAGGGGCACCATTTGTTCAAGGACGTGGTAAGACATTAAGATTACATATATATCCATTGGAACATTACTCTTTTCCTCCATGGGAAAAATATTGAAGATAGAAATGTGGTTTAGCGCATGATTAGAGGCCTGATTTTGTAGTGAGAAGTGGCCCTTCCATGAAAGTTTGATTTTAAATATTTGTTTAAATGCTTCCTTGATACAATATGGTTTTATGTTTGCAGTCATGTGGCAAGCTATATGTGTTTTCTGCTGTTTTAGTTATTTTGTGACAACATACTAGCAAAGATATTATTAATACATAGATCTATCATTTTTGTGGCCCTTTCATCTAGTTAAAGAAAGAAAAAATGAATGCATTATTGTAGAAAACAACTTTCCCTCCTGATTCACTTTTTTTTTTGCCATCTTGAGGATATCTTCCTTTGTTCGCATGACTCACTTTTAGAACTTGGCACTTATATGCATTGCTGCAGCACACAAATTTGTGTCGAATGAGATGTTAGAGCATCATGAAATTATATAGATTGTTACAAATATATTTCAGTGATTATATCTTGCTTATTAATATGAATTTTAAAATTTGCAGGTAGAGGACGTGGAGGAGGAAGAGGTAGAGGTCGAGGACGGGGTCGAGGATTTTGATCAGATGGTTTGCTTTAGGCTACATAGTGAATTCTAATTCTAATAAGATGTAAATTCTGGTCTAAGTGAAAGATATGGATGGATTGCTTCTTTTGCCTATTTTCTTATTTTATAAGGTGGGAACGGGATCCAACAAATAGGGAAGTGGTTGCATTTACCTAATGAATGAATAGGGCATATATGGGATTGGGAGCTGCTGTTCTTTTCTGGTAGTGGGAGCCATGTTTTTGTACTTCTAACATCATCATTATTAGATTTAAATATTTTAGCTAAATAAATACTATTTACTTTATCAGCCAAAATGAAAAAAAAAATAGAATAATTATTTCATTTTCCTAAGGGGAGAAGTCCCGTCAATTTTATACTGACCTAAGGGGAGTAGTCCCCCTTGGTGTGAGTTCTAAAACTGAGGTAAACATCTGATTCTCCTTTTCATTTTCCTAGGAAAAATATACAGCGGGGTTACATCGCAGCGAAGAGTACAAAGAATAGCATTTAATGCTATGTAATTAATCCACAGCATGTACAACATTGGTTCAGGACATGCTTATTAACAGGTTAAAGGTTTCCACATGTGATTAGATCTCATCTGCTAGATTGCAATTGTGTTATATTTCATTTGGTATGTTAGAAATCAGGCTATATTTGAAAAGCTGGAACTCTACCCTGCAGGTACCTTGAGCATGATTAATAGACTGACCGAAGAATATTTAGAATGTAGGAATCCTCAAAATGAAGTGAAAAACTCATGGGGTAGCCACATACTCATACCTCAACAGGTCGTTTCAAGAGCAGAAGTACTCCTTTCTACTTTCTAGTCCAAGAAAAGTTCAGGATATTGGTCATTGGATTACCAGATTAATGGCGTTCTGGTGATCTCATAATTAGTCACGTAAAGAGTTTAAAATAATCGCCTTTTATATTAGAAACAAAAAATTTATTTTCCTAACAAGGGTATATTTGACCCAAAAAGTGATTTGTTGAATCAAATTTCAAGTGATCATGATAAGTAGGTTTATGGATCAGTGTATTTGTACTTCGACTTACGAATATATTAAGTTCTTAAATCTTACACAAACCCATCGCATTTTCATTAGCATACAATGCTCCCATAAGTTGCACTTTTAGGGAATCCAGTGAAATTGAATCCAAACTCCCAGGTTTCATGTGAAAACAAGAAAATGGGATAAACATTTTTTTTATTTAAGGGATAAACAACGCTTTAAAGGTACTAAATCATAAATAAATGATATATCCATTCCAACAAAAGTTGAACCAACTTAAACAAATTCTCAACAACTAAAATCCAACGTTCCAAGCGTCAAAATTTGAAACAAATTGCTACAAAATTTTAAAGAGATGGAATGGTAATACATATATGTTTTGATACGACGCTGCAATCCCAACAAAGTAGCATAATTAAGCCTTGAGGCGTCCATAGAACTTTTGTTTCTCCTGGGTTGTCTGGAAGCGGCCGTGTCCAAAATTTGAAGAGGTGTCAATGAACTTGAGTTTGATCTCCTCCAGAGCCACACGGGATGTCTGGTTGAGAAGTGATTGGCGCAATGTCAGAACCCTTTTCTTGGGACCAACTGTGCATCCCTTCACCATCAAGTAATCATCCTTCACAATACCGTAGTGAGGGAAGCCACCCATTGGGGTTATGTCCTTCTCAGTCCTGGTTCAAAACATGCGTCAGATTGCATCTACTATCCTGTTCATGTCATAAGTGAGGTTTTACTTCGTGAGAAAGTTGCTTACCTATCGAACTCAGTGATAGCAGCGTGTGACTCCTGGCCAGCCTTTCCGAGCTTGTAAATCTTCTTGTTCAACTCAGTTCGGTGATGGTATCCATTCTGACCAGCCCTGGCAACAGTGAAAGAAACTCTTGCAGGATGCCAGGCACCAATACATGCCACCTTCCGCAGACCCCTGTGAGTCTTGCGGGGAAGGCGAGTGACACCCCAACGGGTGACAACACCTTCATAACCCTTACCCTTTGTCACACCAATGATGTCAATCATCTCATCCTTCTGGAACACAGCATCAACAGGAACCTGCTTCTCAAAAAAACTGTATGCGTAGTCCACCTTCTGTGCAACAGTGCCACCATTAACCTGAATCTCCATCAGATGAGCTTTCTTCTGTTTCAATCCTTTCATCTTTCTAATCTGTGATGTGGCAAGCAGGAAGAGTAAAATATTAGAAAAGATATTGAATAATTGATAACACTACATGTGATCATTTGCAGTAATTGAGTCAAGAATTGTCCAAGCATGTGCACAAGAGAGGTAGTACCTGAGTGTGAGCCAAGACCCTGATGACAGATGCATACTTCTTCATCTTCTCAAGCTGTGCCTGAATGTTCTTCTTCCCTTCATCACTTTCAAACTGCTTTGAGTACTTTGTGAAAGCCTTTTTCTTGGACTTGCACCAATTCTTGTAGAACCTACGCTTGACATCCTCACTCAAATGCTGAGCCCAGACAGTGTTCAGGGTACGAAGACCGCGTGGAGTTTTCACATAACCCACAACCCCAACAATAACCATAGGAGGAGTCTCAACAATCGTAACAGGTTCACAAGTCTCCTTCTTGTGAAGTTCTGATATAACAACATAATATTAGACTGGAGAGCAGAGGCCTATGCTGTTAAATATCTTCTAAAAAAAATAGATAAAAGTATTTTTAGTACAATTTTAAAAAATTAGTAAGGACACAAGTGTTTCACATATCTTCAAGTAATTGCGGTAACCCCTTAAACTTCAATCAGAAACTGGCTAACAGAATGTAAAGAAAATATTATGTATCTTTATTACAGACACTGCAGAAGAAAATAGACGCATGTAACATTTTATCCCCCAATACTACTCCCAAGAATAAATATTCTGTTCTACAAGTTTGAGCAAAACACTTCAATATATTCCCAGACACCAAAAAATTCGTTTGATTTAAAGTCAAAGGCAGGGCAATTGGGCAAACCAATACAGGGACAGGAATTGTTTAATTGGTTGAGAAATTCAAAACACAGATAGAAAACTCATAGACATGAGCCATATAACCAATTACCTATGATGGGATGGTCCTGCTACATAAGACCACAAATACAACCAATGTAAATTACTAGCTACTATTTCCTGACAACTTAACATCCAAAACTATTAATATACAAAAACGTGACTTACTTGATCCTGGTTTCTCGACCTCTCTAACAATGTGAGTCATGCCAGCCTTGTAGCCCAGGAATGCAGTTAGTCTGGGTGCCTTGCTTGGGTCATCCTTTGGAAATGCCTTCACTGCATGATTAGAGTAAAGCCAATAACAGAATTAAAATTAGTAGATTGACCAATTGGAAACCAGCAGTGTAAGCGGTGTGCTGATCATACCCTTTCCTCTGTGACGGGCAGCTCGCTTCCTGGGGAGAAATCCCAATGACCCGTGCCTGGGGTGCTCGAACTTCCTGTGCGACATCCTTCCACTCCTCCTGCACCATAAAAAACAAAACAATCAACACAATATGATTAACAAATAAGATTTTTCGCTGTGCAGTGACATTAATTAAAAAATGAAAACACAACAAATTATAGCATCATTTAAACCCAGAAAACAAAACTATATGAAATACTAGGCACATAATCGGATCTGCAAGAAGCTGCAATCAAAGTATAGCTTTTTAACCAAGTATAATGTTTTAATGCCATCCAAAAAAGAGAGAGAACATGAACAAAGACGCAAACATAACATTTGACAGTCAATGCATACTTTCGTTCGAACCAATGAATAAAAATCGAGAAACCAGTTCACCGCTGCAAAAGATAAAAAGGGAGGTAATACTGATAATAACGGATGGTAATTATCATTTTGCTTTCTAGCAGCTTCTCACAAGAAGTAAACATACACACACCGAGACCATTTACAGAAATTGAAAGAAAACAAAGTGGAGAGAGAGTAAGAGAACCCGAAGCTGTTGTCCGGTGCTGCGGCGAGCTGTGCTGTCCGAGAGACGAAATGAGACCCAACCCTAGCTGGTGTTTATATAATATTTATGGAATTCGCAAATACACCCCTTCACTTTTTTTAATTCGTTATTGACCAGCGTTTTGAGTTTTGTTAAATTTGTAAAAATGGGCCACCAGACCAACAGCAACAATTCGAAAATCCAAGCCCACCTCATCGAAGCCCATTCCTCCAAACCCTAAAACAGAAGCAGATGGGCAGCTGCGTATAAAAGCTGATTATTCTCTTGCTCATTCCTCGTCCCATTCTGGGAGTCTCAAACCTAACCTGTGTCTTTCTGGTCATGCATGGCCGGTTGTTACCATTACATTCATTATGTGTTTTCTTGGTTTGAAAATTTTGCTTTTCTTCTGTTCAATTAATTTTTGTGGGTTTATTTTTTGAGGATGATGAAATAATTGTGCAAACGCAGCGCCAAACTTTAGAAGTTGGTGCTATGAGCGGCACATTCCACACGAGATTTCTGACTCCACATCCAATTTTTGGTTGGCCGTCATCTTCAACACCATGCACAGAAGCATTTCAAACTAATTTTGGATTCATCATTGGTAGTAATTTGCCCTTGCTCATTTTGTTACTTTATTGAGGTCACTATGAAATACGAATTACAACTTGAGAGCAGCAGTAGCACCATTTATGCCAACAACTTTCTTCATGCCTCCCATTTTTACGCTGAAATTGGTGGATCTCCAAAATGAATTAATTGGAAGGGTTTCATAGTCAGTAGTAAAGTGCTGCAAAAGATTGTATTGGAAGCTCTGAACAAAATTACAAAAATTGACTGCTTAATTTGAGTATGTATCGCGCTGATCTGGATGGTTCTGCTGTATGTAATTAATTAATCCTGAAAATAATAATTCATAAATTCAGAGCCTTGAAAATGTATTTATTTTGTTGTTTTACTTCACAGTAATTTCAAGTGGATAATTATGTCATTGTGTTTGAACGGCTTAAGTCATTCTTGTAGTAACTGTCTACCGTAGTTTTCATTGCACTCAATTTCTCCCAAAAAATGAAAAAAAGCTTATTTTGGATTTGCTTAACCATTGCTTCCTTTTCGGACGTTTTGATTTACACCGTTTAATCATGTTAATTGTTTCAGTATTATGGATTTGTTTTAAGGATTGGATCTCTCTCTCTCTTTTTTTTTTTCTAATACTCGTGATGATTCTGATTTTTGCATGAGAGGGATACGGATTCTGTGTTATAGGTATAGTGAGATTGCATTATGGAATTTCCTTGTTAAGAGTTGGCTATCCAAACAAGATATTTGACAAATGAAGGAAATAGAATTTGCTGCAATTCAGTCAACTCACGTTTCAATCCACGGAATTCTTCTATCTGAGAGTGGGACTGTAGCTTGGGACAGTCTTGAATGAAGAGCTTTAGAAAAGAACCACAAGCCATAATCCATCGCTACACACACCTCTTCAATTCTGGTAGTTTTTTCAATCTCAGTTCTTGCAACTCGGGTGTCATTAGCATCAAAATCCTTTTCTTGAGACCGAGAGCTTTCTTCCTTGCTTTCCTGACCCATTCTAATACAGAGTTCAACATCAATTTCAACCAAGTTTTGGAGGTGCACAAGCATCCCAACTGTCAGCAACTTCTTCATGTTAATGCAAAGACTAATCAAAAGATAGGCGAGACAAGAGAACTTGCCACCAGCTGGAGGGGTCAAACACTCTGCTTTGTCATCTTGTTTGTTTTCCTTCCACAGGACAGCTATATCAAGATTATAGAGATACACTTGGTGATTGCTGCAGAATGAACAAAAACGAGATAACAAAACAAGCTCTTCATTTCAAGGCAATGTCTGACATGACACACTCTCAAAGTAGAAGCACTGCCAAATGATAAAGCATCACATAAACAACCATTCCATAGGTAATTGTCTCCTAGCCTCAGCTCTTCAATGTCTCTTAGAAGCACACGCACAAATCTTTCAAAGGTCGCTCCAAGTACCACATGTCTACCGTATTCCGAAACATCATATTCAAGTAACACCAAAGTTTTTACTCTCCAAAAGAGGTATAATACTTTGGTCCACAATATTCGTCCAAGATTCCTCTTACAAAGTCATTGGAGGGCTCACGATCATCAAAGAAGCCTACAAAATATTCAAGGTTGCTCATTCTTTCAAAAACTTCTTCTTGTAACCTAAAACATGGCAAATCAACTGAGATATTGGAGACTAATCAAATTGAACAGTATAGACCCAGGTTGTGATTTCAAGTAATCATTATGAGACAGATTCAACCATTTCAGGTTTGAACATCAAAGGTGCTTGCTCAATTGCAGTTCCTGAGATGGCCAATGTTGATAATGCCTGCAGATTTCCTAATGGGGAAACATATTTCAATCTCATGCATTCTTTGAGAAGCAAAGAAAAAGGCACCTCAAGTCAGAGATGGAATTTGCCAAAAATTTGGATATCGGTATAGGACAGATCAAGTGCTGTTAGAGCAGGCATGTGGACCCAAAAATAACGGACCAACCGGAGAGGGTTCTTAGAAAGTATCAATGTTGACAGTTGACATGCTCTATGGGGTTTCTCTTATCTTGTTCTCCATTAAGGAAACCTTCTCCAAATCAGTTGTCCACTCAGCCAAGCGAGGTATCTTGGTCAATCCTTTACCAGATTACACCTTATACCCTCTAATACAGCAAGTCATGTCCCGCAATAGATCATGCATTTTCATACATCTCATTCCATATTTTTCACAATCTTCCAACAAAGAGTAGCCCACGAGTTTGTCTAATATGGTTTGTCCCTGATCATATATTTCTTCCAGCCTCTTCCTTCCATTTATCAGCCCTTCTTGGACAAAATTCTCTATCAACTCCTTACGCTCAATTGTAAAGTTTTCTGGATATACTGAACAACACAAGAAACAGTTTTTGCATTTTGGTGTCATTTAATCTCTCATAGTTGAATCTTAATATCTTGAAGATCTCCTCTTCTACATCCTGTTCTCTCAGAGTTGAATTTTGAAGTTCAATCAGAGCATGCCTCCATTGATGGATGTCTTCAATGCCTTTCATGATCGTTGCTAAAACTTTAATTCCAAATGGCAAACCTTTGCATTCCCTTGCAATAGATCTTGCAATTTCCAATACTTCGGGATCAAGTGTTGGAGATGTTTCATGGATCCCAAGAATAAGTAAAATTTTATATAATTTTGCACTTGTTTAAGCTAAAATTCTTCTCTTCCAATTGATATAAAGAATAAATATGATGGCAATCTTATATAAATTATGGGGGTAATATATATAATTAGTGTGTATGAATGTGTAAAAAGAAAATTTGTTTGCAGGGGCAATTGCACCCACAAGTGTATGAGTAAATCTGTTCTTGTGATGGTGGGTGGTGGTTAATGGTGAATAGTAGTAGTGGATGGTAGTCAATAATTGTAGTTGGCATCAGATGATTAATGCCAAAAAATGATAGTAGACAATAGTCACTGGTTATAGTTGATAATGAGTGATAGTAAATAGTAATAGGTGATAAATAGTGATGGATGATAATTATTAGTAAAAGTGGTGTTATGTAGTGGTCAATGGTATAATGCGGTTGAGGGTGATAGTCAATAATGGTAGTGGTGGTAAGTAATAATCAATGGTAGTAGATGATAGTGGACGGTGATCAACAGTGATTATAAGCGATGGTTAACGACAATAAGTAGTAGTGGATAGTTGTAGAAGTGGTCGGTGGTGGTTGAGTGTGAATAGTGGTGGTGGATAATGATTAGTGACAAAAGACGATGGTTAGCGGTGGTCAACAATAATAAATAGTAGATAGTGGTGAGTGTTAATTTATAGTGATAGTAGTGTTGGACGGTGGTTAATGGTAGAATGTGATGGTAAGTAATGGTCAATGATAATAATGGTGGTGGGTGGTGATCAATGACAAAAGATCATGGTGGGTGATGGTTTACAGCAGAAGGTCGTGGCAAGCAATAGTGGGAGTTTTGTAAGGTAAAAGAAGGAAAAAGAAAAATGAGTGTTTTTATTTTTTGATTGGTAACATTTTTTGAAATCTTAGGCGAGAAAGGGATTCAAATTAGGGGTTCATTAAAGTTAGATAACGGTGATAGATTCCACTATAGGTGAACCAAACACTCAGTGAAAGAATTAATTTTTTTGATTTTGTTAGTAATTTTATAAAATTCTCCAATCACAAATTCCCTTAAAGGAGTGCTTTCCAAAATCTTTTCTCTCTTCTAGGGATAAAATGGATATTTAATAATTTATATTATCATTGTTAATAGTAACAAGGGAAGTGAGAGTAATTTTTCAAAATTAAAGGATACTTAGTGCATTTAGATCAAATCTTAAAGGAGGTAAAAATAATTTATTCTAGAATGAATGATATAATACTTGGATTTCCAAGAGTGAGAATAAAAATATATAAACATATTAACATTGTCATGCCAATAAATTAGTTGTTATTTCACTGATTATTATAAGAATTTAAATAACAAACTAATAGAATAATTCAAATAGATGTGATTGTATGGGGAAGGACCAAATTAATACTAAAAATTCTTTTGGAGACTAAATTGATACAAATAAAATTAGTAAAGGACTTAAATAGGTGTTTATTCTTGAATATATTAGATACTAATTTTGGGAAAAGGTAAAAAGCTAAAATACAAAAAAAAAAAAAAAGTCCCTTCAACTTTGAATTGTTCAATTTTTATCCTACCAACTTTAAATCTATAAATTGAAGTTTTAAATTATACAAAACTTTAGAATTAATAGCTGTGACCAATTTAATTAATCATTTTATTCAATTACATAAATTTTTTAACTAAGTATTACAATATTATTGAATGGTGATTTATCTCATCATTTTTCACATAATTTCTATATTATAAAATTACTGAAAACCAAATTGGATATATAAAATATTAATTAAAACATAAAATGAGTTCAAAATTATGTGTAAAAAATATTTCAATAAAATAACATATAATAATCATGTAATTCTTATTTAAAAAATATATAATTAAATAAAATAGTTAATTAAGTGGACAATAATTATTAGTTTGAAGATTTTGTATAGTTTAAGATTGTAGTTTTGAATATTCAAATTAGTTGAGACAAAATTTAACCATCCTAAATTAAAAGATAGTTTATGCAATTTCTTTTTAAAAGAATATACAATTTTTACAAATTTTGAGAAAAATTAATATTTAATAAGAAATATAAATATTTTCACATTAAATTAAAAAAGATAAATTTTTGTGATGAACTTTTGTTGAGGAAATTGTAACTTTTATGTATTTATTATACATAAGATCAATATAAGAATTTATTTCTAAAAATTAAAAATTTGCAAATATTTCAAACCATTACACTGCTAAATCCTCTTTTGTGATTCTTATTTAAAAATATAAAAAAATTATGTAATTATATAAAACGGTTAATTAAGTAGAGAATAATTATTATTTTCAAGATTTTCTATAGTCTAAAATTTTAATTTTGATTTTTTTTTAAATTTGTAGAGTCAAAATTTAACTATCTCAAAATAAAAATATATTTTATGCAATTTTTTTCTAAAGAATATACAATTTTTAAGAAAAATAATATTTAATATGAAATAAATTTGTTCATATTAAATTAAAAAATATAATTTTTTTGATGAATTTTCGTTCATGAAATTGTAATTTTTATATATTTATCATACATAATATCAATATAAAAATTTATTTCTAAAAATTAAAAATTTATAAAAATTTCAGAGCATTACCCTGCTCAACTTCCCTTCGGGCGTGATCCACAAAAGCTTGGGTGGGCATAGAGATGATTTAGATAAAAAAATTTAATTAAACCAAAAATTCTAATTTACTGACTCGATTTTAACCAAATCATATGATATAATCAATCTTAATCGAATTGCTATAAATTGTTAGATTACACTAATTGTTATATATCGCTTATTTTATATTAGATTTAATTAATTTATTACAATTTGTGAGATTTATACATACTTCTATATAAGAAACAAATTTTTGGTCAAGAATTTTATATTAAAATGTTGTTTTGTTTCGTTATGTTTAGTTAGATGTAGTTAATAAATTTACACCCATTTCTAACCCAGATCCAATTTTTATATAAAAAAAATCATCTGCTTTTAATTGATTAAAATTTTAATTAAAATAAAATTGACCAATTTCAAGTAATTATGGTGGATTTATTTTATAATTTTTTACCTGCCTCTAACAAAAGCCATGTGAATATCATGCAATTCCACTTTCTTCGTCTTTGTTTGGGGCAAGATCATTCCACTTTTTTGGGCCTTAGTAGAATTAATGAAATTGTCAAGGCTTTCATTGTGGGCTGATACTCTGAGCCCGAATTTGATCCTCAGCCTACTCGTATGCAGCTCTACCTAAGGCTTGAATTTGAAAAGACCAAAAAAAAAAAAAAAAAAAAAAAAGGAAGAAAGAACGTGAAATGTTGTTTGAATTCTTTTCTGACAGGACAGGAGAACGTGAAATGTTGTTTGAATTCTTTTCTGACGGGTTACAAAAATATTATATAATATTTTATATTTATTATTTTAGGTTAGATTTAATATATTAATATTGTTATTTAGTATATTTTATTATAAAATTATAAAATGATTTTCAAATATTATTGTTACAAACATATGAAATAGATATTTCACAATCTCTAATTAAATAAAATTTGATGTGTTTGATATATATGTTATTAAAAAAACATAAAAATTAATTTTAAAATCTATACTCGATGATAAAAAAATAAATAATTATACTAGTTATAAATGATTTAAGATAATATATATAATGTAAATAAAAATAAATTTAATTTTTATAAGTCATCATATATTATATCAATTTATATCTATTAATAGATAATAGTATTTTAATTTATTTATAAAATAATAAAATAAAAAAAAGTTAATAATCAATTACATAGACTATAATAGATTTTGTAAGAAAATATCAAAAAATTATATTGTAAAAATCTATTTTAGTGGAAAGCCAGACATAGTAATGTTGGATTTTTTTGTGGACTGATATAATTCTATACTGTTTCATATTAATTGGATGTCAATTTTAGAACCTCTTGTTATTAAGCCCAATATATTTTGTAATTATTTAGTGGGCTTAATGGATATTGGACTTTGTGATTGGGCTTGCTATGATGGGTTGGCTTGTCCCATCATCTTTATATTCACAGGGAGAGGCCCTATTCCTAATCACCATAAGAAGTACAGTTTCCCCATCTAGATTGATACAGTGAGTCTGAGGTGAAATAGGGATAGTAACACTCCCTTTCTTCTCTACAGGATTCTAGATCAGGGATGGTTTCTGCATCTAATGTCATTCCAAGTACTTTTGATTACTCTTAAATTCTCAATATTGTAATTTGTTATGTTTTATTTACATGCTATTTGTTGGGATTAGATTATTTCCT